>BSBK01001976.1:1550000-1855000 GCA_027943335.1 Chamaecyparis obtusa
CCTGACAGAATAGGGTAAGAATTTTGCAGGAGCTTCTTCAGGAAGACACCCAAAAAACTTCCATGGAGAACCTTCAAACTCTTTCTCTCAGGGCAGCAAAAGAACCTTCTAGAACAAAAATGTTAAATGTAAAGAGAGTGAGCTTCAATATGTTTTAGGTGTTTTTTTGGTATTTTTATTCCTTTTGTATTTTTGGTATTCATTTGTCATTTCATCAGTTATCACAGTCTTTATCTTTTATTATTTTATAATTAAATAATATATATTAAATAGTCCTTAATATACTATTTAATATATATAAGTTAATTATAAATAGATACTCTATTTTTTGGGGAAAAACTTTATATTTATATTAATATTAATCAACTAGTTCAAAAGGGCTCCCAGAGAAAGAGCCAGGAAAGAAAACTTCGTTCATAACCCATCAAAATACAAAATGAGCTTTAGCTCATCTGAATAGTACCTAAACTACCCAAAACCCAAAGCCAATTTGAAGGCCCAATTACACTAAGAATACACCAGTACCCACTTACAACTTTAAAGCACAACATAGTGTGCAAATATATAAATGTAGACCCAATTATAGTAAGAATACCCCAGCACCCATTTACAACTTTAAAGCATAGCATAATGTGAAAATGTACATGTGGATAGATCTATGAAACCAAAACTAAATCTGAGGACCAACTTGGGAAAAAGCAGTGTTAAAAGAAAGCCTGACAAAAAGAAGAGGGCATTCATCTTCAAACATGCGCTTACCACCTGATATGGAGACCTCTCAAAATCATAATAATGTTGAATACCTGCAACAAGATATTAACCGAGCAAAAAACATGAATCATGGCACATAAAACATCATGGAACACAATTGCCACAACCAAACTATGATGGAGGAGATAAAAATAGGGAGCTCCACAATCTGTCATCTTGAGAGTGTAGAAAATCTTCCAAACCCAAGGGACCATGAGATGCAGCAAGAGAAGAGGAAGATTCGGCTATAGATGAAATTGAAGAATGTATAGGAGCAAGCAGAGGTGCAAGACCACTACAAGGAGGTGAATTACCACCCATAGGAGGAGGCCTTGATCCCAGACTGGAGGCATGAGAATGTGACAATAGACCAAGAAGGGCATATGTTTTCACAAAATCCTTGCCCCTAAAACCCGCATCAAAGGGAGTCCTATTAAGTAAGTGATCAAGAGGCATAATAGAGGATATGGCAAGACAATCCTTTATTGCTACTAGCATCATGATGTACTTATCTGAGTTGAAAAGAAGGTGGTGCAAAAATATACCACCTATATGAGCATCTTCTTGCCAAAAATTATACTTCTGAACTACCAATAGTAAGCCATTATCATGAAGAAATTGGGGCAAGATGACTCGGTTTGCAATAGAAAACAATAAAGACCAAGACTGAGATAGGTCCAATAGGTTATCTGCAAAAGATGGAAACAATTTGGGATGGGAAGATAATTCTTTTAAACCATGGAGATAAAATCAACTCTCTAATCAGCCTTCGAATACATCTAGCACATTTTGGGAAATGGATAACGAACATGAAGGACAAACAATCATCTGAAACATTACCTTCAATAGGAATTTTGAGAATAGGAGAAGAGAGATGGACTTGAAGATTAAAAGGCCTAAACTCATTGGAGTATCTATTGACAACCATGGAAAAAATTGAACAAAAGGCTAGAAGCTAGAGGACTGAATAATGCAATTGAAAAGGGGTAAGACAGAATATAACGAAAAGGAGGAGCCATCATGAGGGACAATTTCCCAGTTAGAAATATGATTGAAAGGCAGTAACCCATTTAAGTCCAAAAGTATAAAGAATTCTAAGAGATGACAAAAAAATTAAAGTGCCAATTAGTACCACTCATGTGAAATCCATCAGAAGATAATCAAAAAATGAGGAAGTTGTGCCACCCTACAAGCTAATAAATAGATCATCAAGTGGTAAGAATCATAGGAGATAATACACATGCTGGAGAATTTAATAAAAGATGAGTCATCAGAAGACAATCCATCCAATGACGAAACTGAGCCATCATGCAAGTAATAAATGGATCAACAAATAGTAATACCGAAAGGATAAAGTACACACACAGGAATAATTAATGAGAATCTTAAGAATTCATAAACCAAAGATCTCATAAAGAATTCAGGTCCTAGATATTAAATAGGGATTCGTATGGGGGGTAACAAAACATATTAGACAGACTCAATATGAATCAAATTAAAAATAGCAGCGTGGGAAGCCGGGGATACTAAAGTGGAGGATAAGAAAGGTGAGAGTCATCAAAACCTAAATTAGCAAGAAAATTCGCTAAATAATTACCTTCTCTAAAGGTGTGGGTTAAGAAGCAATTTGAGAATGAATCAAGAAGGGACCAAATCTAGGACAGAACATAGTGGATGTGCCTTGAAAAAGAGCATCTCTTAACACACGCATTGATAATCACCAAGGAGTCACCTTCAACATGAAGGAATTTGACATTCAACTTCTTAGCTGCAGAGAGACCATGTAACAAAGCATAGGCTTCTGCCAAATTATTTGTTCTTGGCAGGATAGGGCGAGCCTCAAAGTAAAGAATAGAACCATGATAGTCATGAAGAGCAAAACCAATCCCTGACTTACTCGGATTACCCTTAGAGGAACCATCAAAATTAAGTTTGATAAAGCCAACTTGAGGAGGAGACCATTTAATTGAAGTTCTAGATTGCAATCTATCTTTAGGGCAGAGGGGAAAAGGAAGGGAAGGAAATACCAAACCCTTCCAATTCTTAGAAGTAATATACTCTATTTTACTATTTTACTATTATATATATATATATATATATATATATATATATATATTATATATATATATATAATATATATATATATATATATATATATATATATATATATATATATATATATATATATAATATATATTTATAATATATATATATATATATTAGAAGTTGATGTAAAATCCATATTAAAATGATCTACAATAAGGAAAGACATAACATAACCAAATGTGAAAAGTAAGAATATAAGGAGAAATTGAGTCAAATAGTTAAAATTAATTATGTAATGGCATAATTAAAACTAAAAACATCACAAATTAATTATTTAATATTTATATAAGTCGAATATTATATGAAGTCTACTCGTGCGAATAGTCTTGACTAGACTCCTATTCGTGGATTAACCATTTTCAATGCATGAAATGGGTTTCTCATCCATTTGCAGATATTCAATGGAAAATTTGCACTAAAACATCTCTATATTTTATATGTTGTAATTGATGGGTCATAGGTACACAATTTAGTTTCCCACACAATAGGTGTTTTTAGTGCACCAAACAACCTAGGTGACCAAATGGGCTACTTAGGTAGGGTATATAAGTCTAAGTATACAAGTCTATGATATTATGAAATGTTATTACAAAGGAGCAATAATCATTAATTTAGTCACTTTTATTTGGATGACTAATTATTTAGTCATTTATTTGGTCATTTGCTTAGTCATTTTTATTTGGGTGACTAATTGTTTAGTCATTTATTTAGTCATATTTAGTTGTCTAGCCTTGTGAGTTTACCCGGTGACCAAACTAGTCATTTATCTTGTGAATTACAAATAATTAGTAGAATTTGATCAATTTTAGTCATGTGACTAAAAGTTTTAGCACATAGTCATTTATTTGCCTAATTCTACTAGTGCATCCACCCTGAACTCATAGACTAGGACCAACCAAGCGTCACACTATCAATGAGTTCCAAAGCATAGAAGCACTCCTAAGGTTCATGGGAACATTAGGCCAACAATCAGAACAACATCAAGAATCAGTTAGTATCTGCAAGCTTGACCCTAAAGGATATTTCAGGGAAGAGGCAAGCTTTAGCTGCAAAATAGAAATAGAAAAAGAAAAGAATGAGTCCTTATGTGAAAACCCCTCTGGAGTGCATTCTGAATCTAAGAAAGAGAAAATAAGGGATGTATCTTCTGGTGAAAATCTCTTTGAGGCACTAGAAGATAGAGACTTGCGTCTTCCTCCTATCCAGGATTACAGACCTGGGCAATCACCTATCATCATTGAGGAAACCAAGCTAGTCAACTTGGGAATAAAAGAATGCCTGAGAATCACCTACATTGTAGCATCTCTAACAAAGGCTGAAGAAATGTCTCTCACTAAACTTATCCAAGAAGCCACCACCAAATTTGCATGGTCGTATGCACACATGTCAGGGCTTGATCCAAATCTTGTTGTGCACAATCTTGCAGTGGATACCAATGTCAAGCCAATAAAGTAAAAGCTATGCAAAATGCATCCTAAGGTAGCCCTATTAGTAAAAATAGAACTGGAAAAGCTCTTGGATGCCAAGATCATCAGAGCCATTGATTATTCAGATTGGATCTCCAACATGGTGCATAATAGCTTTGAACTTTCATAGGACCACAAAGGTTAGTGTGAACCAATTCCAAAATACCATTTGTAGAGTAAGATTTACTTAGAAAACATGATTGGGTCATCTTACCAACTTGACATTCTTTACACATAGCTTTATCAAGTTTTCTTAATCTCGGTAGTCCTTCTACTCTACTCTTCTTACTCACTATGATCAACTTATCAAAATTCACATGACATAGTCTCTTATACCATAACCATACATTTTCAATTTTAACAAACAAGAAACTATTTGCATCAATATGAAGATAAAATAGATTACCTCTTGATTGTCCTCATGTTCCAATTAGATCTCCATCAACACCATAGATCTTAACCTTTCTATTCTGAAATCCATTCGGTGGATAGTATTGTTCAGTTGTGAAACACTCAATAGATTATAGTTTAGTCCTCTAACCCAATATGCATCATTACCTTTCATCTCCTCATTTAACCCAATGGATCCCTTACCTTTCACAGAACATGGAGCATCATTTCCAAATCTGACAAATCCTCTATCATATTCTTCTAGGTTCTCAAACTTATCAATATCACCAGTCATATGATGTGAACAAATGCTATCAATAATCCAAGGGTCTGGTTTACTTACATGAGACACAAGTTCTTTCTCACCTTCATACTTTTCTTCATATGAGTCTTCCTTTAATGTAATAAAGACAACTTCGTATCCTTCTTGGTATCATCAGATTCATCATTAGTTACACCTTCCTCGGCTAGGTAGCAAGACTTCTTTCGTTTGTCCTTAAAATCTTTGAATCTTCGGTGTCAGTTGTCTCTTTTGTCATTCTTATCATTTATGTCATTGTCAGGCCATCTAGATTTAATATGTCCAGTCTTATTACAATTGAAACATTTCAATGGTAACTTGTCTTTGTACTTTCATTTGCCTCTAGGTATTTGGTTAGCCAACAGTGCTTCCAATTCCTCTTGTTCTTTCTCTTCAGTCAGGATACTATCATACTCATTTCCATATGAATTAATATGATTTTATCTTTCTCTTCTTGATTTTTCAATGCTCACAGATGACTTGAAGGAAGTATCAATGATCGGTAGAGTATTATCATAATTGCTTAACTCAAATGAAGGTAAACTTACCAATTAGGGATTCAAGAGTAACAACATTATTCAGTATAGATCTCAATTCCTGAATTGCAGATACTCTAATAGCATAATTAGAAGAAAGAGAGTTCTCAGATTTTACTTACCACTTCTTCATTAGTCAGTGATCCACTAGAACCTCTAATGGCACTAACAACCTCCTTGATTATGATGCTATATTGTGCGATGTTCTCTTTGTCCTTCATTCTCATCTCATCATATTTTTCCTCTCAAACTGTTAGCCTTAGCTTTTTGTACATGTTGATCTCCTCCATAGATAAGTGTGAGCCCATCCCACATCACTATAGATTTTTCACAATCTTTAATATCATTAAATTTAGCATCCAAGATGGAAGAAGAAATATCCATTATAATCAAGTTGTGTTCCTACTTTTGTTTCATTTGATCAACTGTCAAAGGTTCGATAGGTGCTGGAGTGTATTCATTATCCAATAGATGTAGTGTAGAATCTCCAATCCTATATAGATATAATCTCATTTTGCTTTTCCATGTTAAGAAACTTTCCTTTTTTAAGTTGGGTACATCTCTCCTATACATCTTTGGATCTTTTACTCAAGTCTTTTAAACTTATATTTTCAAAGTACTCAGCTCTGATACCAATCATTAGATTATAGAGAGGAGCGGGGTGAATTAAGTAATCCTTGATCACATATACCTTTAAAACTTTTCTCTGATTAACTCAGTAGCAGCTTAGTAGAAACACAACTTACTATTTACTGACAATAATAAATAAACTATAATAATTAGTAAATCATTCACACAAATAATTCATAACATGTAACACCAATATTTAACGTAGAAACCCATCTTTGGGAAAAACCATTGTGGGAATTGTCACCAACTAAGAAAATATTCTTCTAAAGTACTCCCGATTAAGAGCCAATCTGGTTAAATATTACAATACACACTGTTAGGTGTGACCCAGTCAAGGGATTTACCTCAAAATCTATTAAGATCTTCACCCTGTTAGGAGTTTCCTTGTTAAAGGACTTTAAAAACTCTTTAGAATGTCACCTTTCTCAAGGATTTTATAATAGACGGTTAGGTCAACTCTACTAAGAGATTTTCTTTGTTATAAATTCTAGTAAGCAATAGTAATAAAATTGACCTATAGCTTTGCAACTACCTTTTCTCAATCAGATCCTTTTTTCTCTCTTATGTCTTCACTTCAATTCTTCATTATCTACTGGCATCAATACTTCATCAAATCCTTCTTTTCACCTCGAAATCTCTCTATTCCTTCTTCTCTACAATAGTCAGTCACCCTTCACCTATTCAATTTTCCATCCATTTATCCATAGAAGATCATCCTTTATATATATTTTTTTTTCCTCTTAATCTCCTCAATTACTTTTTCCTTTAATCAATCTTAATCGTTCAATTCATTATACCATGAATATGGATCTCGGTAACACATTTTCTTTTCACCTAGGAACTTGAACTTTGTACACATCTTGGAGAACCTTCCACCCATCCAAAAAGCCTCCATATCATTCATATCCATCCATAAACCCCAATAACTTGGAAGAAACTTGGATGCCAAGCATAAAATTTGCAAGTCCAAAAATCCACATCCATCAAAGAATCAACATGTCCAATATAATTGACATGTAGATACAAAGAAAAGAGAAATATCCAAAAGGCCAAAAAGGTCAATCAAACAAAAAGAAAAGTAAAAGAATATGTGGGTTCCTAAATCCCTCTTTGAAGTAATGTATTCTAAAGAATTGCAAAGAAAAGAAAAGTCAAGAACTATGTGGATTCCCAAGTCTCTTGTAAAAGACTTGCATACTAAAGAAAGATCAAAATTGGCATTCAAGATTCCCAAGGCTTCCTTAGATTCACCATTTGGAAATAACTTCCATCCACTTCCAAATCCATTTTGGGTCCTTATCTCCCAAAATCCAAATCCATACTCACTTCCCCATCAAATCCAAAATGCATAGACATTCCTCCATTAAATCCAAAATCTTATTTTCCTCCATCACTCCAACACCCTTCAAGTGTGTGTGCCAATGTTGACCTTTTCATCCTTTCCACATAATCCTAAAAAATCCTTATCATAATCCCTCCATTATCCATCCTTTGCATAAATCATTATCCCACTTCATCCATGTTAAAATATGTTCGTTCGTGTTTACAAAAATGACGTAAAACTATCATATATATATATATATATATATATATATATATATATATATATATATATATATATATACTATATAATGAGTTATAGTATATATATACTAATATAATATATCAATCATTAATTATGTTATACATATATATATATATATATGTGTGTGTGTGTGTATATATATATATATATATATATATATATATATATTATATATATATATATATATATATATATATATATATATATTATATATATATATATATATATATATATATATATATATATATATATCATAATATATATAAAACACTAAATATAATCGAATGGTATAATCTACAATTCATAAGTTAACTATGTATCATGATACTATCGTGATTGTTATACATAAACAGTCACGGTATTATCGTGACTGTTCATGTATAACAGTCACGATAAACTATCGTGATAGTCCTATTACAATTTGTTAATGCCGACAGGTTTTAAAAACAGCGACTATATTATTATTATGTCATTTGTTAGGAAATAGTCGGTATTCAAAAGACATGACTGTTGACATTTCCATCGATTCAACTTTTATATATAGTTGATCTTCATTGGTCAATCAATCAATTACAATGGCAATTGCATTGATCAGCGAATATCAACTATACATAATATATTTATATATTAGTATCTTCTGATCCTCTTTCCTTAACATGGTATCAGAGCTGTAAGGAATATAAAGAAGATAAAATATATATATATATATATAAAACCTAACATATAGCTGAGAATATTTTAAATTATAAATTAAATTATGGCTCACTGTATGAGAATGGAAGATAGATTAGAAGGTCCTTCAAACTTTGTATCTTGGAGGACAAGACTTACTATCTTGGAGGACAAGACTTACTTCTCTTCTAATGGAACTTGAACTAGAGGAATTTATTGAGAAGGATATGAAAATACCGGAAGAAGAAACTGAGAAAACTACATGGAAAAGGAGAAACAACAAAGCCAGGAAATTGATTATAGATTCAGTGAAAGATTCTATCCTCCCGAGCATATCGAGAATTACCAGTGCCTTTGAAATGTTTAAAATCATTCAAGACACATTCGAGATAAACAATGCCAGTAGAATCTTAACATTGAAGAGTCAACTTCTCAACATGAAAATGAACAAAGGGGAAAACAATCACCTCCTATTTCCTAAGGTTATCTGAGATAAGAGATCAACTTCTCTGCATTGGAAATACTATAGAAGATACTGAACTTACACTTATCGCCCTAAAGGGTTTACCCATCTCTTGGGAAACCTTCATTCAGTGCATAAGTACAAGACCACCTTTACCTAGGTTTGAACAATTAAAGAACGATTGTACTCAAGAAGAATCGAGATTAGCATCCAGAGGAATAGGGTCAAAAAATGAAAATGAAGTACAAGCCCTTCATACTAAAACTTCTCAGAAAAAGAAGAGAAAATTCAACAATTCAAGTAATGGAAAACATCACTTCAAAAGGGATCTCTCCAAAATAAAATGTCATAAATGTGACAAATTTTGGACATATTCACAAATACTGTCCAGAAAAATAGAAAATTCAAGCAGCCTTAGCAGAAACTAAAGGAACAGAAAATTCTCTTTTTTATCTAGCCTTAGCAAGTGAATTAAATTCCAATAAAAATACTTGGATAATAGATAGCGATGCATCAAGACATATCACTGGATTCAGAGATTAGTTTGAAACCCTTTCTGGAAACTCTACAGAAGAAGTAACCATTGGTGACAACTCCACTTATCCGGTAAAAGGAATTGGGACCTATTTGATACAGATAAGAGATGGAGTCACTCTACAGTTGAAAGAAGTATTATATGTGCCCGGAATAAAGAGAAACCTAATCTCAATATCAGGGCTAGCTGATCAAGGATATAGGGTAACATTTAATGAAGAAAAAGTTCTTCTCTGGACCAAAAACACAAACATCAAAATGCAATGCACATAGGGTCCAGAGATGGAAGCTTATACAAACTATGTAATGAACAAAAAGTAGCCCTAAATCACAATGTTCAACAAAATAATGAAATTTGGCACAAAAGACTAGGACACATTGGATATAGTGCTCTTCCTACTTTGCATAAAATCACCTCTGGGGTACCCTCTCTAAAATCTGAACACTTGAGCATTTGTAAGGATGTGCATTAGGAAAGAACATTAAAGGATCTTTTCCAACAAGTGAACACAAGACGAATAGTGTTTTAGAACTTATTCACACTGATATGTGTGGCCCATGTCCACTCCTTCTTTTTCAGGTGCCCTATATTATCTAATCTTTGTGGATGACTATTCAAGGAAAACATGGATATATTTTTTAAAACTTAAAGAGTCAAGTGAAGTATTAGCCAAATTTCAAGAATTCAAAGCATTGGTAGAAAATCAAACCAATAAGAAAATCAAAACTCTTAGGTCAGACAATGGTGGGGAATTCACATCTGACAACTTCAAAAACTATTGTAAATCTGTTGGGATTAAGAGGGAGTATACTGTACCTTATAACCCTCAACAGAATGGAGTAGCAGAAAGGAAGAACAGAACCATCATTGAAGCAGCAAAAGCTATGATGCATGATCATAATATTCATATATCATATTGGGCAGAAGCTGCCAACACTGCAGTGTATATTCAAAACAGATGTCCACATGCAATACTTGAAAATACCACACCAGAAGAAGTATTTATAGGAGTTAAACCTGATCTCAGTCATTTAAGAGTATTTGGATGTCCAGTATATATACATGTACCAAAAGAGAAAAGAACCAAATTAGAACCTTCTGGTAAGAAAGGTATTTTTCTAGGCTACAGTGAAGACTCTAAAGGATATCGAATATATATCCCTAATCAAAAATCAGTAGAAATAAGCAGAGATGTCAAATTTGAAGAAAACTTCTCATCCACTAATAATGAAGACAACAGTTTGTTTGATCTTGAGAAAGATTTATCACTTGAGGAAGAAAGCGAGAATAACAATTCAAATATGAATTCAACACTATCAAATAACGAAAACGCAATCCTCGATCCTGAACCTTCTTGTGTAGAAAATGTAAACAACAAAAAGAGACCATTATGGGCCAGGAAATACTTGAAGAAAACAATATGGAACCAGCACAAATCTCCAGAGAAACAAAAGAACTAGAACGCAAAAATGTTACACTGCACTTCTAACTGAACTATCAGAATTAGAACCGGACAGTGTTGAGAAAGCATTATCAAAAAAAGCCTGGAGAGAAGCAATGGTTGAAGAATATCAGTCCATCATGAAAAATGATGTATGGGATATTGTCCTAGACCTAAACATAAGTCAGTTGTATCATCAAAATGGCTATTCAAAATCAAGTATGCTCCAGATGGCAGTATTGATAAACATAAAGCTCGATTTGTTGCTAGAGGATTTCACAGAAAGAAGGCATTGACTATGAGGAAACATTCGCTCCAGTAGCTCGTTACACATCTATCAGAACCATACTTGCAATTGCAGCCTCTAAAGGATGGAAAGTACATCAAATGGATGTCAAAACTGCATTCCTAAATGGTAAGATTGAGGAAGAAGTCTACATTGAACAACCAGAAGGATTTCTCACTCATGACAAAAATAAATTCGTATGCAAGTTAAAGAAAGCACTCTATGGACTCAAACAAGCTCCCAGAGCATGGTATGAAAGAATAGATCAATATTTGAGCAAATTGGGGTACTCTAAAAATATTGCAGATCCTAATATATACTTCAAAATTGAAAAAGGAGACATGATAATCCTTGTTCTCTATGTTGATGACTTACTCATTACAGGAGAAGACAATCTAATAAGATAAATGTAAAAAGGACCTAGTAGCTGAATTTGATATGAAGGATATGGGCCTACTACACTACTTTTTGGGTCTTGAAATTATTCAAACAAAGATCATATTCTCCTCAGTCAAAAGAAATATATTTCTGATATTCTGAACAGATTTGGTATGGTAGATTGTAAACCTCTTGCTACTCCTATGGAGACAAATCTTCAAAAATTAAAGGATGAAGCAGAAAACTCAGAACCTGCAGATGTGACACTCTTCAGACAGATAATTGGATCCCTCATGTATCTGGTGAATACACATCCTGACATTTGCTATGCCACAAATGTACTAAGTCACTTCATGTGTGAACCGAAACAGATTCATCTAGTGGCAGCTAAACACATCTTGAGATATTTAAAAGGAATAAGTGATCTTGGACTAAAATATGACAAGACTGAAATTCAACTTCAAGGTTATTCAGACTCAGATTGGGTAGGAAGTACACTGATCGAAAGAGTACCATAGGAGTTTGTTTCAGTTTGGGTTCCGCAGTAATATCTTGGTTTAGTCGAAAGCAATCAGCTGTAGCTCAGAGTTCGACAGAGGTAGAATACATGGCTGCATCTATGGGAGCTAGAGAAGCAGTATGGTTAAGAAAATTACTTTTTGACTTATTTGGTAAACCTCTATTACCTACCATTATTCATTGTGATAATCAGAGTTGCATCAAGCTCTCTGTAAATCCTGTTTTCACAATCGGTCAAAACACATAGAGATTCCATATCACTATGTAAGAGATATGTAAACAAAAAAATTATTAAACTAGTCAACATCAGCACTGAGGAACAAAATGCTGATATCTTCACTAAATCCCTTGCAAGGGTGAAGATAGAATTCTTCAGGACCAAAATTGGTTTGATCAAAATATGAACTATTAATGTACATTTCATTCATAAATATATATATATATATATATATAATTTTTGAAATATTTCAAAATTGTGTGAGATGACGATCTTCTGTTTATCATTTCTATTTCAGGGTGACGATCCTGACAATAGAAACCAGGTCTCAAGATAGACTCCCGAAAGGGGTTGAGCCAGATTGGTCCGGACATCTTGTTACCAAAATCATCACTTGTTTAACAATTATTTAAGATAGACTCCCGAAAGGGGTTGAGCCGGATTGGTTCGGACATCTCAAATATGTATATTGTTATAAGTGATAAATTATCATGATATGACATTTTGAATTGAGTCATATATTTTGATGTGAAAATTCTACAAAATTGGTAAACTCTCTCTCAAGAGGGAGTGTTAAAATATGTTCGTTCATGTTTACAAAAATGACGTAAAACTATCATATATATATATATATATATAATGAGTTATAGTATATATATACTAATATAATATATCAATCATTAATTATGTTATACATATATATATATATATATATATATATCATAATATATATAAAACACTAAATATAAATCGAATGGTATAATCTACAATTCATAAGTTAACTATGTATCACGATACTATCGTGATTGTTATACATAAACAGTCACGGTATTATCGTGACTGTTCATGTATAACAGTCACGATAACTATCGTGACAGTCCTATTACAATTTGTTAATGCCGACAGGTTTTAAAAATAGTGACTATATTATTATTATGTCGTTTGTTAGGAAATAGTCGGTATTCAAAAGACATGACTGTTGACATTTCCATCGATTCAACTTATATATAGTTGATCTTCGTTGGTCAATCAATCAATTACAACAGCAATTGCATTGATCAGCGAATATCAACTTATACATAATATATTTATATATTAGTATCTTCCGATCCTCTTTCCTTAACAATCCAAACATCCATTTTATCTCCCTTTGTCACTACCATACAAACCATTTTTTGAGAATGTCATCAAAAGATATGATCCATTATTACGTGTCCTTCAAAAGAACCATACAAAGAGAAAGATTCTTGAGTCCTTCCTCTATTTCGTATCATGGGTCCATCACCTTCCCAAAAAAGTCAAAAAGTAAAAATAGAAAAATAAGTCAAAAAAATTGTTGCCTTGATGAAAACCTAGCAAATAGGCATCTTGGTAACATAAAAAAAAATAAGAGAATTAATTGCGATCAATAATGGAAACTTGGATAATAGGTGCTTTGGGAAAGTACTGTGATGAAAACCTGGCAAACAGGCATCATGTGTAAGTTATGAACTTCTTGCATTCCATACTTGGGGGTAAGTTCCATTCATGATATCTCATCATATCATTTCCTCCATTATCTTATGTCCCTCATATCCCTTATTAGTATCTATATTTCCTTTCCCAATTTTGATCTTGACAAGGATAGAGATCTCCCTAGAGGCATCACATGTCCTATTTGCTTCATGTTGCATACATCCCTTTGGTCCATCTTCCTTATCCTATCCACATCCTTTTGGTCCATATCCCTTATCCTATCCACATCATTCCATATTGCCCATCTTATTGCAACCTTCAGTCAATATCCCTCATCTTGTTCATTCTTGATCTTGATTGTCCTATCATTATCCTGTCCAAATCCCTCTCTTGGTCTTGATAGAAAATAAAGACATAAAATAAAATAAAAATGTGTTTTCAACATCCTCTTGACATTTCTTAATGCACCATTTCATTACCCTAGATGGTCATATCCTGTAATGCCCTGCCAAGGAACCCTTGGCTCAAGGACATTATACTCATTAAGTCATACACTATATATATATATATATATATATATATATATATATATATATATATATATATATATATATATATATATATATATATATATATATATATATATATATATATATATATATATATATATATATTATATATATATATATATATATATATTACAATAAAGTAGAAGAACATAATCTAATCTGATTTATTTAATGTTACTAGAAGTCAAGAGAATAAAGAGATTATACTACTTGTCCTACTCAAATAACAAATTATTATTCTTGCATACCTGAATATCGCTAACTTTCTTTTACATGATGACCACCATGTCTAACACTTGTAACTACACACATCTAAATAACTAGATCAAAACATTAGATATATTTCTATCACAAATAATTACTTTATTTATATCTTAGTTCTGCGAATCATTATTAAGACAAAGAGAGATTTGTATTAAGAACTTTAAGAAAAAAACCCTAAAGGTCTGGACCTAAGCCTCGGGGGGCTCATCATTGATGGCCTTGCCTACGTTCATGCTCAGAGACTTTGTAGTTTGACATTTCCAATTTCAAACTATATATTCGTAAAATCAATAAAGAGGGTACGCAACCCTTTCTAGGGCTCTATTTCCTAGACAATTTTTTCCATCAACTACCACCCACTTAGGTGGAATCTAAATAAATTCCTATACTTAATCCATAACTTGATACTATTTCCATAACTCAAGGTAGAGTTAAAATCATACTATTATAAAATAATATATCATTTTCTTTTATTAGGTATCTAGTTTATAAAGTACCAATTCTAAATTATAACTTATAGGTCAATGAACAAGAAAGATACAAGGGAGGTTTTATCCACCCTTTTTTTAATAATTCTAATAGTCATTTTCTTATATAATTAAAAATAACATCAATATCTTTACAAGATTCACCACCGGTAATAAATTTTATTTTTTTTCATAATAGTGTGAACTTAGCAACCCTATCAAAATAATAATTCAATAAATTTGACTATTCTATAAGGCCTTGAGAAATGGAATGAACAATAAATTTCTATTATAATATAACAAGTGAGTGTACTAAATAGATTATTTACCATATTCATGCAATGAATATTCTTTAAACTATATAGTAACCAATGTGGTGGACATTAATTACAAAATTAAAATAGTTAAAAATTTATAGTTTTAAGGTGGAATCAATTTATTGGCACAAGTCAATACCCAAGAGATTATCTTTCAATAACTTTCAAATTTTTAGATGACTGAAAAGATTATCTTTCTAAAACTTATGAGATAAGCAAAGCCTCAAGACACAAGATTTCCTCATTGTTTTAATTTGAAAATTGTTGATCATATATACAAAATAATAGTTTTATAACTATCTATAATTCTTATTAATAGAAAAAGATTTATTTCACTTAAAGAAATAAAACTCAAAATCAACCAATATCGATATTGCATATATATTTATATATATATATATATATATATATAATATATATATATATATATATATATATATATATATATATATATATATATGTATGTATGTATGTATGTATATATATATATGTATATGTATATACATATATATATGTATATACATATACACACACACACATATATATATATACATATAGATACATACATACATACATACATATATATATACATATATATATATATATATATATATATATATATATATATATATATATATATATATATATTCTAGCACCTTATTATTATGCCAAGTCGTTTGTAAGTATCCAAAAGATAATATTTCTTTTTATCTAGTGTTAATTTATATTAAACAAAAATATCATGTATATATATATGTATATATATATATATGTATATGTATATATGTATATGTATATATGTATATGTATATATATATGTATATATATATGTATATACATATATACATATACATATATATATATACATATATTTATACATATATTTATACATATATTTATATATATATATATATATATATATATATATGCCAAGTCGTTTGTAAGTATCCAAAAGATAATATTTCTTTTTATCTAGTGTTAATTTATATTAAACAAAATATCCATGTTTCTAAATATTCATACTCTATTAAAATTTGTGGTAATTGTTAAATTTAGAAATTTCTAACAGACAAAGTTAATTATGTATAATTTCTATGAACCTTAGCCAACTTCAAGATTTTAATATGATTCTAGAGGAAAAAAATGCATAAGATGCCCTAGTTATGAGAATCCAAAAATATCCAACAATTTATGGACAACTACATTTGCAACTCTACTAGATAAATATCTAGCTGCTTATACATTTCAATAAAATAACACTAACTTAAAATAGCTATAACTTTCACATACATTAATCAAATTAAAAACTTAAATATGTTTCAGAAATGCCTGAGAATGTGAAGAAGAGAAATATTGGATTAATTTTTAGAATATCATAACCAAGTGCAAGCAGATTTCTCTACAACAAAAATCACTTATTTAATTCGAAAGACAATTCATTACAATATCTAAAACATAAAGAAATAGTACTCAATAAAATTAAATTATTAAATTACACAAATTAACAATAAGACACCATGAAGGCATATCAAAATCAACATATAAATCCTTTCTCACACATTATAACAATATAATTCCTCTTTTAGATAGAAAACACATAGAAGACAACAATAGCAATGCATACAAGTAAATAAATAGAAGGCTCATCTCCAGGATAGATCCTACCTAGAGTCTTGTGAAGCAACAATTGTTGGGGAGAGGAAGATCCAAGCGGTCTCAGTCCAATTCAATCACTTCTTCAGACTCCTTCTGCAAACAAACTCCAGCCTCTTTAAGAAGCAATCTAATTCACGATCCTCTCAGAGAATAATAAATTCTCTCTTCTCAAAACTATAGCTTTCTTATTCTATCCAAAAAAATAAGGCCTCTCCTCAAATCCAATTCCCTATGCCAACCCCCTTCTGACACATGGATCTCTCATGTAAATAGATTGGAGGGAGTAGTTGCACAGGAAAATCAACCGATGCAACTATCCCAACTATCTATTAGTTAATAGTTTAGGATAAATATAATTAGTAGATCTATTCCCGTGAAGGGATAAATAATATTAATAATGTTTTTAGATTTATGTCTCCTTAATTCAAGGAAGACAATAGATAATTTAATTTTAAGAATAAATTTACTAAGTTTTGATTACGTAAAAATAGGTTTTGAAAGGACTCAAAACCTTATACAAGGAGAAAAAAGATAAGACATTTAAGCTCCAATAGTTCAAGTGCAATAGCACCAAAAAAAGAAACACAAACAAGTCCTTAAACATAAAGACCAACCAAAAGATAAAGGACAATAAAAAAGGAAAGCAAGACAGCAAGCTGTTGTCTAAACACATTTCATCAATTATGTAGCCTGGTCTGCAAGAATCTGCATGTTTGTAGTAGACAACTTCAGTTCTTCCATGTCGTTCTTGTTTCCATCTTCCACCATCCTGGACCTGGATCTCGTACGCTTACTAGGTCCCTGTTCCTCTTTAGTCTCTATGATCTCTTGGTTCCCTTTCCCATTATCAAACTTGTCAACCAGGATCTTCACGTGCTCATTTGAAGCCTTGAGGATAGAAAAGCTCTGTTCTGCAATATTCCCCATGGTCTTCTCCAGCTTGTCAATTCTCTTTTCCATAGTCTCAACTTTCCTAGTTAAAACATCACTGCATTGGATTTTCTCCTCCATGGAATTAAGTCTGTCATTGAAGGTAGCAACACCCTCAGCTCTGGAAACAATGTCAGTGAGCTCATCAATAGTCTGGCCCAAGGTTTTCACCCCCAGGTTCATCCTTTTAAGAATCCCCATTTCTTTTTGCAGCTGGTGGATGTTGGAATTCATCACAGTGATGTCATTCTTCATTATGCTAAGGGTAGATAGGAAGGCCAGGCACCCTAAATTCTCAAAATCCTCATTCCTCCCCTCATTAGTCTCAGGACCCCTATTCTCTGCCTCCATGTTCTCCTTAGGATTATCCACCTTCTCCTTATCCAGGTTAGCCTTTTCCTTCTCATACCCATCTTTCTCAATATTAGTCACGTCCTGTGTAACTTCTTGCAGGAGTTTTTCCTCAACCCAAACATCCTTATCAGTACCCCCACTCTCCTCCACAACAGGGTTGTTTTCCACATAGTTTTCCTGATCATTCTTTCCCTGGGAAGAGGAACCCTCATCAGAAGATATGAAGACCCTCTTTGCCACTTTCTTCTCCCTAGTTTTAGTTCTAGTACAATTTCCAGTAGGTTTTGGTCTCTTCTTCCCCTACTTCTTGAGACTCTCCTCCCTACTCTCTTCTTCCTCTAATTCCATGTCAGTAGTAGAATCCTCCATCTTCCTTTTCTTTTTTTTCTCCTTAGGGCTATCCTCCTGGTAATCCTCAGAATCCCCCTCTTCACCTTCTATTTCCTCCATAAATGGCTCCTCCAACTCCTTCCCATCACTATCATAGTCCTCCAGGGCTTTTCTATTGAGCCAAGATCTTTCCACCTTCTTCGACTTCAACACCTCAAATATGAGAACCATGAGCCCTTCATGGCAAGCATGATCACCCTTCGGATCCCTTTGCGAATGAAGGAGGGAAGCATTCAAAGAACTCAATAAATAGAAAGGAAAATTAATCTTAACCTCATGCCTAAAATGGTTCAGAAGAGTAAGATGGTGGTTGTAGATTTTAGTATACCGACCATCAAGGGTAATGTAGCCTATGATAACAAATAAAACAAGGTGCCAGGGCCTGGAAATGAACTTAGGGTTAAAGTATGAATTGTCCACCTTAACCATACAGTCTCTCTCCTACTTCATGGGTGCAAAAGCCTCCAAGGCTTTGTTCGAAATCTTCCTATCCCTATAGAAGTTGATGCCCTCAGTCATCAAGCTAGTCGCTTCAGCAACCACATCCTCAGTCACCTCCATGTTTTGCGTGCCCACCAGAATGCTTCCCTTGTTCCAAGTTTTGATGAAATTTCTGGTCACTACCACTTTCCCTCCATGTAATCTCTCCAAGAATTTCGCCAAACCCCCATCTTTGATAATTTTCCAAATTTCCAGTCACTACAGTCCATCGACTCACATCTCCTCTTTCTGCCTTCCATGGATTTGTGAAATAACAGAAAGCCAAAGTTCAAATGAGTTTCCTCTCTCTCAAACTTTTCCTTGAAGCTATAATAACCATAATTAATGTTATTCACAACCCACAACTCATGCCAAAGGACCCCAATAATTGTCTCGAAATCAGGCCATTGTCCTTCATGATAGTCACATAGATTTTTGCACTCAATACTCATTAATGATCTCTTCATTCAAAATGTGTTGCTTACTCCTCATCCTCTCCTTGCTAATTAATGATGATCCAACACAGGGGATATCCAAACCATCAGTCCATTCAATTTCCACCTAGCTTTTACAAGCCATGTTTGCAGCCCAGTCAGCCACTAAATTTGCCTCCTTGAAAACGTGGGATATCATGCATTTTTCAAAGGTGTCAATAATTTTTTTTGCCTTGCTTAAAACATTGGCTATGGACCATGAAGGAGTCAAAGTGTTCTTCAAACACTTTACAATACTTAGGGTATCCCCTTCAATCCATATTTTGTTATAATTCTTCCTTTTGGCAAGTAACAACCCATAGAGAGCAGCATTAGCCTCCGCCACTTGATTGGTTTTGAAGCCTATAGGAATAGCCATAGCCCCTTTGCAATTCCCAAATTCATCTCTGATAACCACTCCACAACTAGCAATTCCAGGGTTTCCTTTAGAGGCACCGTCAAAATTGATTTTGACCCATCCATTAGGAGGACAGTCCCACCTAGCCTCTTCCCTCAGATTTCTTTGGATTAGAACTTTCCTTCCTTCAAGCTTCCACTTCTTATAAACTCTGGCCTCCCACTCATTCTTCAGATCATGATAGTTCTTTATCAACCCCAAGTTCTCCAACAGAGCACTCTTAATCTTGTGAAAAATAGTCTCCCAATTGGACTCCTTATCCCTGTAATACCCCAAAAATGGGCTATAAGTTCATTAATCTCCTACATCTTCAATTCGAATGAAATCGACATCAAAGTCCTAATCTAAGGCACATCTAAACATCATCGAATTATAATTGATTATCTTAAATTCTGCATCGGGGAATATTCTTAGTAATATTCCTAATTATCATAATTATCTTTAATTTTATAATTATTTGGCAATAAATCACATTTATCCTAAATTTTGATTAATTGAATATTTTCATATTTAATTAATTAGATTTAATATTTGCCACTTAATTGTGTAATTAAATTTAATTCTATCTATTATTAATTGTATTATTTAATTTTGACAATAAATCTAATATCATATGAATAATTGATTAAATTCTTATTTAATTAATTAAAGCAAGTTGTCATTATTTAATAATATAATTTTTAATAAAAATTTGATTAAATAATTGATTAACCCATAAATCAATTGTTTTATTTTTAAAAGTAGTTAAGTTGGAAATAAATCACTTTATTATTAAATTAATTCATAAATAAAACATGCACAATCATAAAAGCAGACAACTATCAATTATCAATTAAAGCTAAACTCTATTTTGAGTTAAAACTTAGCTTTTGCATGTTTTTGTGAGTTAATTATCTTTTATTTAAAAATAACTCAAAAATCAACCTGAGTTAATTTGAGTGATTTATGGCTTTTTCCATGCACCTCCAAAGCCCTGGATTTCTATAAAAACAAGGCTCAGCTTTTCATAATTCATCTTGCAAATTGCAAACTTACTCTACAGGAATCATAGCATATCAGATTTGGAGAATTTGCACAATTGGAGCTTGAAAGAATCAACTTGCGAATTCAAAGCTTTGTGAGATCAATTTCAATTGCATATTTTTCATATCATAGCATCGAATTTCATAGCTTTGCATATCATTGTTAGATAGATCAATTTATAGCATATCAATTTCATCTAGCATAGATTCATATCGGTTTTTATCATTCTTATTGCATAGAAAATAAAAAAAATATAGATTAATTGCATTCAATTTCATATCCATCTTTTGCATTCAAATCTTTCATTTAGGTGTCGTCTAGGTCACTGATCTCGATTACAATCTGAGAACATCAATCTCGCACCTATTAGAAGGCAGTAAATCGCTTTGTTAGATAGCTTTCAACTTTGCACGATTTTGATTATCACTAACCTCTAATGTTTTACTAAGTGTTGTGTCTATAGATCAGGTAAAAAATTTACACACACATTTCTGGCGCCCACCGTGGGGCAACCCACCTTTGCATGCTAATTTTGATTTTTTTTTAGAGCTAAAACCCCAAAGTTTCAAAGATTTAATTTTATCTCTCAAACGGCCTCTATTTTTGGTCTAAAATTTTTTTTACAAGTTTAATACATATTAGGGAAGCTTAAAAAAAAAATTCATAATTTTTTGAATTATTTTGAATTTTTAATAAATTTTTTTCAATTTTTCATAAACAATTAATTTTTGGCGCAAATCAGAATATTTTTTTAAAAAATTTACATTTTCAGAAAGCTCTTCAAATTATATAGGGGGTCTATTCTTTGTATTTTAAATTTGGATACAAATTAGTAGCTCAAATAGTCAATTTACAAAAATTGGTCTATTTTGATAAAATGGGCCTCTAGGGCACAAATGAAGAGATTTTTCTAAAATTTTTGAATTTTTGAAAAGCTCTCTATTTTTTAGTAGGGGTATCTATTCTGAATTTATATTTTTGTGGACAAAATCATATCAAAAAAATTAGATCTTGTTGACTAGGTCAAATGCAGTGCAAAAAAATTAAAATTTTATGATGGGTATGCACTTATTTTTCATATGATTCAATGCATGATATGAGTTGTCATTTGGATTAATTTTGGGTTATTATTACTCCTAAAAATTGATTTTTAGATCTAACCCTAGGGTTTTCATAAGTTGAATATACCTTGCATATCTTGTTGGCTTGTTGGCTTGTTGGAGAGTTCGTAGCTTGCTTGCATAGTAAAGCTCAACAAAAATTGCTAAAAATCAGGTAGAATCTACTAAGCACGTTGTGAGGATCATGAGGTATTCTCCTTGTTCTGAAAATATTTTGATTTGGACTTAAAATAAATCTCTTATGTGTTTGGCTTGTGTGCATCTTTTCATGCTTTTGTCTATTTCTACACACTTGCATAATTGATACTAGGTTGTGACCCCTTAAGGATTCATTAAGTAGTCTTAGAATACTTGTGATTGATCTTGATTGCTATCTTGGGTTATTGGACTTGCTAATCCGTCAGCCCCTCATTTCTGCCCCGTGGTTGCAATCTCAGCGCCATAAAGGGGAGGGGTCAACAGAATAGAAGCGTTAAGTGTTCCACTTGGCAACCCTTTTGTGCTTTTAGGAACTCACTTGTTTTCTAAGTTGGGGACTCATTTTCAGCTTGTGTGAGGTGTTAAGTGTTCCACCTTGTGGACTCATCTCATATTCGCTTTAAGCGTTAAGTGTTCCTCTATTTGCTTTTTAGGTACTTTTGGTAGATTTGCTTTCGGGAATATATCTGTGCTCACATAGTAATTAGGCCCTATGAACACTATTCATGATTCTTGAGAGATTGGGTTGCTAGAGAAATCCTTCCTTGACGATGGAATCCTTGTAGGTAGGGAGGATACTTAGTGCATTTCATATTCAACTTGGTTAGTGTGTCTTCTCTTATTGATCGACACATTCTCTCTCCGGGGAGGTTGATAGATCACGTGGGGTTGATATCACAAGCTTTGGTGAATCAAAATTGGTTAGTACATCTTCTCTTATTGATTGATACATTCTCTCCCCAGAGAGGTTGATAGATCACGTGGAGTTGATATCATAGACCTTGGTGGAACAAAACTTTGTCTTAGCGTGTCAAATTAATCTGCTTGCTTTGTTTGGGTTAAAAGTGAAAAGGTGTCAAAAACCTTGGATCTGGAGCCAAGTCCCATTGTGGTATAAATCTGTGAGTCACCTTTAGAGAGGGTTAACCGTAGTGGACAATCCCTTCACAGGGCAAACTGCATTGACGGAACCTCAAGCGGTAATAGCCATTTTCACCATGGTAGTGACAGCCGCTATATAAATGTCCTTGTGGAAGAAATCTCCACAGGTATGGTTCATTGTTGGGTTGTCAGATCTCCCTAGCAGCTCTTGAAGATTAAGTTCTCGGACTGTGTCAAAACCCTGGTGCGCTGAGATTGGAGTTCACCCCTTTGAATCATAAAAGTTGCAGAGTCAAACCATTACTAAAAACCCTAGAGAGGCCAATTTTTCATTCTTAGGTATATGTGTGTTATTGCAAAACTTTTCAGAACGTACACAATTAGTACTCTCAGGGATTAGCACAATTTGGTCACTTGATTGTTCATGCGCAAGGTTGCTTTTGCCCTTGTTCATTATTTTCAGACGTGCTTGGAATCACTTGCTTGCTATTCTGCATGCTTGTTTATTTACTTGGCTATTAAAAATGATCAAATCTGGTATAACCTTCAAAATCTAGACAGTACAATTTGCAAACAATCCAAAACTGAAGACCTTAAATTTTGCAAAAATTGACGTAAAATCTTTTCTGGAGTCAAAAGTCATTTCAGGAAGTCAAAAGTCGTACGAGTTTTGTCAAGTGTCATTTTAGTATTGCCCATCTGTCGTATGATTGAGAACCTAGTGTTGTACAAGTTTTCAAACCAGCAAATTCAAGAAAGTCAAAACCCTGTTAGCAACTGTCGTACGAGTTTTGTCAACTGTCATACAAGTTTAGCAATTGTCATTTCATAGACTACCTAGTGTCGTACGAGTCTATAGAGTGTCATTTGGAAAAAATTTTGGAAGTTGTCAGAATTGCCAGATACAGAGCAGTGTGTCAAGAACAGAGCAGTAGCCATTGAGAATCAGTACACGTCTCAAAGAATTAGTACACAAGAGGAAGAAGCTCTAATCATCGCTATGATGAAGCAACTGCAAGCTATGCAAGTCCAGCTCGACAAACTTGAGAAAGAAAGGGAACCTAAAGAGTTCTCCATGGAATCTCTATACTCTTTTCCATTTGATAAAGACTTGTACATGTCACCATGCCTCTGGACAAAATATGAGCAACGTGACAATCCTTATGATGCCTCTTCCACAGAGAGTGACACATTCAGCTTTGGAGACTATGATGACTATGACGATAGATGATGTAATGATACCTATGACACCTCTGTTCCTAAGAATCCTCCTTGTCGTTCGTTCCTTCTTACTACAAATGGGCCATCACATTGGATAGATCGTGATGGTGATCCATATGATTCTGATTTTGAAAAAGACTTTGATGGCTTTTGTGGACAATACCTTGATGATGATCCATCTACTACTGCTGAGGACTATAAAATGCAT
This sequence comes from Chamaecyparis obtusa, assembly GCA_027943335.1. NCBI lineage: Eukaryota > Viridiplantae > Streptophyta > Pinopsida > Cupressales > Cupressaceae > Chamaecyparis > Chamaecyparis obtusa. The sequence continues at coordinate 1,574,702 of BSBK01001976.1, forward strand.
CGTGCTAGCTTGAAGCATCAATACTACAAGGATCTCTCCTCTAAGGACTCTCTTGCTGAAAATAAAGATTATCTTCTCAAGCAAGATCATGTTAATGTTGGACCTTTGTCTTGTGATGGTTCCCATCCATCCCCTACTTCCTCCAATACCTGTACATTTCTTAAAGCTTCCGAGTCTTTCAAATCTTTCACAGAACCTTCATCCGACACAAGCCTTGATATTTTTCATGCCGTTCCCTATAGTTATCCTCTAGGGATACCTCTTAAAGAAACTCAAGCTAACCTTCACTTGGCTACCAATACTTTCAATAATGCTAAACCTCAAGAGCCTAAGCCTTCATATGCTATAATCCCTACTTCAGCTAGTCCTCCACCATCTCTTCCAAAGTCATCCATACAATCCCAACATGCTTCCTTGTCCTTAGAAGTGGCTCCATGTCAAGAGGACTCTAAAAATGATGAAGAAAAGAACATAAAGAAAGATCAAGATCAAGAACCCTCCATGTCATCCACTCCTTTTCACGATGTCTCTTATCCGCCTCAGGGTTCTTTTTGTTGGAAATATTCAAGAATTAACCAAGTTACTGAGAGGGGAGGGGTGAATCAGTAACTTCAAATTTTCTTTCAATTACAGATGTATTAGAATATAGTTTACTTTATCCTTTTGCATATAGAAAGCATGAAACTTAAAAGCATTCACAACAATGACACATAGATTTGGTTACCCAGAAACCTTCCAAAAAGAAAGTAAAACTGGGGTGGGGATGAAACCCACAAAGCTTTAGTACTGCAGAATAAAGTTGGCTGGTTAAGGCTTACAATTGATCACTTCTGATGATCTGCCCTGCTAGGAGCAATAAGGATTGCTAAATCCACCCTGTTAAAGGATTTACAAACATACAATGAAGTATGCACTCGGTAAAGAGATTTTACAAAAGACTATTAAGTCTACCTGGTTAAAGGATTTCAAACTGATTCACCTATTAGGATGAAATAGTAGATCTCTTACTTTGCAACTGGATTGCTGATTGAGATTCACTGATGTACTGATCACCTTCTGTGATGAATTTGTCTTTACTGATCCTTATACTGCTGTAGCCCTTTGTAATTCGCTTATCTCTGCCTTTCTTTCTTTTTCACATTCATGCTCATTTCATACATCTTGGCATTTTTACAACATTGTTTATATACAAGTCTAAACAATTAATTACAATTACAATTACAAAGTCGGCTTGACAAATAAACATAAGTGCTACTAAGTCGGCCCAATTATGGTTACACGGTTCCTGCAAACTAACTCAGTGACTTTCTGATACTCGGTGTCCACTGCATTACTCAGCATCATCATGCACTCGGTAGAAGTGAAGGCACGGTTCATACTAACCACTCGATAGGTTTTGAACTCGGTAAATACTGGTGACTCGGTAGACATAATGTTACTCGGTTTACACTGTCCTGTTCGGTTTGCACTGTCCTGCTCGGTTTGCACTGTTCTGCTCGGTTTGCACTGAGAATGCAAATAAGTGTTGTCACTAGTGGCAATCCTTTTTAATGCCAACACTTTTGATCTTGTACCCCCTTTTTCATGCATTCCACCATGTCTTAAGTCTTCGCCTAAGCAAGATCAAGCTACTACTTACACTGTTGAGCTTATTGACAATCAAAATAACCTTACTACACTTGTGCTTTCCAAAGATGATACTTCCATTAAGGTTGTTAAAAATGGTGTTGTTACTTCCAATGTTGAGCCTATTGAAAATCAAGAGAAAAATTGTACGCTTATGCTTTCCAAAGATCCTTGTCAAGATCAAAGTCTTCCATCTTCTTGTTCTACCACTCCATGTTCATTTCCACTTTCTACTCTTCCTGAGTCTTTGCAAGCTTTGAACAATCCTATCAAAGAAGGTGCTCCTATTCAAGATGTCCATGATTCTATTGAAAATTCTAATGCTCACTCTAAAGATGCTGATATCCTTGGTTGTCATATAGATGCTGATGAACTTATTGATTATCCTTTTGCGTCTTCTACTTCCATCCTTGGACCTCTTCCACCACTACAAAGATCTTCATGCCTTCCTTCCATCTTGGGTCCTTATGTCCCTTCACTTTCCCCTCCTAACTCTCCTAATTTGCCATCCATCTTGGGTCCTTACATACCTCCATCTCCCATCTTTCCTCAAGATCAACATAGATGCATACCCTTGAATCCTTTTCATCCACCCACCCATCTAAACCAGTCATATCCTCCCTCTTCCACAAATCCCAAGTCTTTTGGAAGTAACTTGAATGTTCAATACAAGAAAAAGAAGCAATACAAGAATCCATCAAAAAAAGAAGATCACCATGTCTCCTCTAAACGACATGAAGGCATAAAGTCAAAAGAGATATCTTAAAAAAAAACTACAAGACAAGTATGGGTTCCAAAATCCATCATTGAAGATATTATCTCTAAATCATCAAAAGGAAATAAAAAGCGTATGACTATATGGATTCCAAAGTCTCTCTTGAAAGAGTTTGGTGTTGAACAAAAAGTGAAATTGACATTCAAGCTTTCAAAGGCTTCCACTACATCTCCTTCCAAAAATATTCTTCCATTTCATGCGCCCAAACCTCAACCTCTACTATCCATTCACCATATTCCTTCACGTATTCCTTCATTCACATTTCCTCCACCCTCTCGCCACCCTTCAAGGTGTGTGTTTATGTTGATCTTGCCTTCCTTTCCATCTACCTTTTCACAATCCTTCCATTCATTAACCTTCTACCTTCTATCCTTTTTCCTCATTTGCCTATTCCTCCTATCTTCCAACCTCACTCGCTTTACATAAAACTCTATCCTCCATTTTTCTCTTCCATGTTCCTTTCCCTATCAGCATCTTTGAGCATATCATTTTAAATCATTGGCATATCATGGTTTATCCTTTCAAGGAGCATTATCTAAAAAGCTTGCCTTCTTCCAAAAAAATAAAATAAAAATAAAATAAAATTGAAAATGTGCCTTGGTGAAAACCTGGAAACAGGCACCTTGGTAGCAAAAGTAAAGAGAAATAAATTCGTCCTATGGTGAAAACCACTCCCTTGTGGTGCCTTGGATAAGTACCATGATGAAAACCTGGCAATCAGGCATCATGCGTAGTTCTTCTACATATTTCATCCATTCCATCTTCTCTCTTTGATCTTGACAAAGTTGACCTATACATGAATATTTGGCTATTTTGTGAGCTATCTTACGGTGATCTTGCTTTCATTCCTTCCATGTTTAGCCTTCATATCCATCTTCCTCCATTCATTTTCATCTATCGCTATCCTTTTCCCTTTTGGTCTTGATCTAATAAAAAAAGAAAGAAAGAGTAAAACACAATGCTATGAAGCCTCTTGACATGTCTACTCCTTTGGATTGCATTCTTTCCTACTCTTGCACTACGCTTTTGTGACTTATCCTATACTAGCCTTTCCCTACTTATCCAAATATGCTTTACATGACAATTTTTCCTTAGCTTGAGTATTCTTGAAGAGTTTTCTCTTGAGGATTTCTTCCCTTCATTCTCTTTCATTCTCTTGTCTTCCATCTCTTCCACCAGCTTGCTAATCCCTCTTGTTCTCCACCTTGCTAGACATTGAGACTGCACGATATGATCTTGCTTGGGAGTTTGCAAATGGAAAAAGATGCTATCAAGTATACCAAGTATCAGAATAATTATCAGAACAAGTATCAGAACTAGTATCAGAATAATTATCAGAATAAGTATCAGAACCAGTATCAGAACAATTATCAGAGCAAGTATCACAACCAGTATCAAAACAAGTATCACAACCAGTATCAAAACAAGCATCAGAACTAGTATCAGAAAAATTATTAGAATCAGTATCAAAATCAATATTAGAACCAGTATCAGAACAATTATCAGAATCAGTATTAGAATAAGTATCAGAACCAGTATCAGAACAATTATCAGAATTAGTATCAGAACCAGTATCAGAACAAGTATCAGAATGGTCCTATACAACAAGTATCAAAACACCTACTGGGGCTACACCTTTCACTTTAGTTTATGGGTCTGAAGCGGTACTGCCTATTGAGGTTGAAATCCCATCACTCAGAATCAGAATGCATGGTCTAGTAACTGATGATGACTACAGAGTGTCTAGGTTACAATAACTGGAACTACTAGATGAGCGTAGACAAGCAGCGTATGATCATCTCAGAATATATCAGAAGAGAATGTCTATAGACTACAACAAGAAAGTCAGACATAGAGAATTTCAGGTTGGTGATCTAGTCTTGAGAGAAAATCCTAAAAATTAATCCCATCGAGAACGCAAGGGGAAGTTCGAACCCAATTGGCTGGGTCCCTTTGTTATCACTGCTACTTTTGGCTCTGGTGCCTATCAACTCTCAACGACTGAAGGTGAACAGCTCCGAGAACTAATCAACATTCTCCATCTGAAGAAATTCTACACCTAAGGCATTCAGTGCTTGGTAAATATCTTGAAAAAATCCTAAAAATTAGAAAAAGTCCTTAAAAAAATGAACATCTTGGTGAAAACCTAGCAATAGGCGCCTTGATGATTCGCAAAAAAATCAAAAAAATATCAAAAGTACAAAAAAATTGAAAAAAATGAAAAAATACAAAAAAATGAAAAAGAAAAAAAAAAGTGCCTTGGTGAAAACCTGGAAACAGGCGCCTTGGTAGCAAAAATAGAATCTCTACCAAGATGATGAAAACCCGGCAAATAGGTGCCACTTGTCCAAAATGCTCCATCTATCAGTGCAATCTTGGTCTTTCCCAGCTTTCAGTCTTGCTTTAATTTGTACATATCTCCCGATTTGTTTCTGCATTTCCAGTTTTCAATAAGTCGGTCTGTACACCAATCAGCTCAAGCGTCTGTATCCTATCAATGTTTAACACTTGGGGGCAATCAATGTCATATCCTATGGTCTCCCATGTATCTTAGACGTGTCATATCTAGCCAGAGTCCTTTGAAGCTTCATGTGAGTTAGTCATTCAGTCTTGTCTCCAGAAAGGATTTTACATCTACAACAACGTAATCAAACATCAAAACAAACTGAAAAAAATCTGTGCTTCATGCTTTTATCTCCTTGTATGCTTACTGATTCGCATTGAGATTTTTGCATATTGTGTCCCTTCAAGCTCTTCGATGATGTCCTTTATAGGATTTAGAGAGTGATGACTGGGGGCATAATCTTTTCTTTGTCTTCTGCTTGTATGTGAATATCTAACAACTTTAAAAATTCTGGATTGAAATGGTGTCCGACTATAAGAGCCTCTATCTCGAATTGGATGGCCATGCGTACCTCAACCATTGATACCCAGACAATTCAAGGAAGTTTGATCTAACTATTGTCTTTTTGAGTAAGTTCTTTCTCCTACTGTGGAACGCAATCTTGCCTAAGGATGTGAACGATAAAGGGTCACCACAGGTAATTCACATTGGATTTAGAATGATCTCTTGACTGTTTGATGTGTTTTCCATGCAAGGCGTACTCAGGTCATCACGACATTTATGTTTTGATGCTTGTATAAATTGCTATATCAAAATGGACATGATATTTAGGTCATCCTGGCGTTTATGCCTTGGTACTTATATCTAATCTGACATTCCAAAAATAAAATCAATATTCATATGTCCATGGTTGTTTGACTAGTGGGTGTTGTATTGATTCTTGCGCATACAAATTGATATTCATATGTCTATGGTTTCATGGCTAGTGGGCATTGTATTGATTTATCCGGTTACCTAAAAGTTCAATGATGATAACAAATCGACACATGATCAGTGACTAGGTCCTAGGTCTTAGGTTGCATTTCATTTTGCATGTCTCATTGCATTTTGCATGTTGCATGATCTCACAATGGCTAAACAAACTTCGACGCTTAAATGATTCTTCAATCACATCTTCAAATCTGGCAAGAGCTGAATCTCACATGAAGGTTCCTCCAACGAAGCAGCAAGTAGAATCTTTTTTCGGGATCAAAATTCAAATCTGAGATCATTCATATTATTAACTACTTGCATAATCAACCTTCAATCATCACAGAAATCCAGTATTCAACTTAACTGATTATCTTCCATCAAACTATCAAAAATTCAACTTGGTCAACCATGGTCAAACCTAGTCAAACTTGGTCTTTTGGGACCTTCCAACGATGTAGAATGCGTTCTTCAACGTGTTTAACCACTTCTCAAATCAATTAACATGCTTCTAAACTATAACGCTGACTTTTCTTGTCAGATTTCAATTTTAATCCCGAAGGGGGCATGGTATTCAAAGTTTGTAAATCAAATTCTATCGATCAAATCTATCAATATCTTTCATCAGTGATCAAGACAAACAATCACGTCTAGTCGCTGATTCATCAAAAGTCCTCATCGCTTGGGGAAAATCTATCATCACTTAGGGCATATTAGATTCATCAAGATCCATATCAATCTGGTATTCTCCTAATCTTGTAAACTGTATCAGTTTTTGCAACCATCAGATCATAGTGTTCTTTCCTTGGTTCTTCGATAACTGAAGGGTTTGGATGTGATAACTGCTAGTTCTGCTAAGACAATCGAGTCTAGAACGGGTCACTCACTTCTTTGCAATCCTAAGGTTTGGAATCAGGCATTTTGACACTTTTTCGCAATCATAGGTTCATTTGTTGTTATAGTAAACATTATCTTTGGTCATTCAAGACCTATTATCTCCATATCAATTCAATATCAATCAACTTCTGTCTCATATCAATTATCAATTTCAAACATCAGTTTCATATCTCTATCAAACAAAGACTTTCTTTGAACCACTGCGCTTCACACAGTAATTCAAAGAGGGGCAAAATGTAATACCCAAAAAATGGGCTATAAGTTCATTAATCTCCTACATCTTCAATTCGAACGAAATCGACATCAAAGTCCTAATCTAAGGCACATCTAAACATCATCGAATCATAATTGATTATCTTAAATTCTGCATCGGGGAATATTCTTAGTAATATTCCTAATCATCATAATTATCTTTAATTTTATAATTATTTGGCAATAAATCACATTTATCCTAAATTTTGATTAATTGAATATTTTCATATTTAATTAATTAGATTTAATATTTGCCACTTAATTGTGTAATTAAATTTAATTCTATCTATTATTAATTGTATTATTTAATTTTGACAATAAATCTAATATCATATGAATAATTGATTAAATTCTTATTTAATTAATTAAAGCAAGTTGTCATTATTTAATAATATAGTTTTTAATAAAAATTTGATTAAATAATTGATTAACCCATAAATCAATTATTTTATTTTTAAAAGCAGTTAAGTTGGAAATAAATCACTTTATTATTAAATTAATTAATAAATAAAACATGCACAATCATAAAAGCAGACAACTATCAATTATCAATTATAGCTAAACTCTATTTTGAGTTAAAACTTAGCTTTTGCATGTTTTTGTGAGTTAATTATCTTTTATTTAAAAATAACTCAAAAATCAACCTGAGTTAATTTGAGTGATTTATGGCTTTTTCCATGCACCTCCAAAGCCCTGGATTTCTATAAAAACAAGGCTCAGCTCTTCATAATTCATCTCGCAAATTGCAAACTTACTCTACAGGAATCATAGCATATCAGATTTGGAGAATTTGCACAATTGGAGCTTGAAAGAATCAACTTGCGAATTCAAAGCTTTGTGAGATCAATTTCAATTGCATATTTTTCATATCATAGCATAGAATTTCATAGCTTTGCATATCATTGTTAGATAGATCAATTTATAGCATATCAATTTCATCTAGCATAGATTCATATCGGTTTTTATCATTCTTATTGCATAGAAAATAACAAAAATATAGATTAATTGCATTCAATTTCATATCCATCTTTTGCATTCAAATCCTTCATTTAGGTGTCGTCTAGGTCACTGATCTCGATTACAATCTGAGAACATCAATCTCGCACCTATTAGAAGGCAGTAAATCGCTTGGTTAGATAGCTTTCAATTTTGCACAATTTTGATTATCACTAACCTCTAATGTTTTACTGAGTGTTGTGTCTACAGATCAGGTACAAAATTCACACACACAATCCCTAAAAATTCTTTCATTCCTTTCTTTCCACACCCCCCACCACAAAAAGGGTAGGAAGAAATTCCAAAAGGAGATTAAAAACTTGTTGTTAGTTAGTGGTTTCCAACACATAAACAACTCCTGAATGTTATGAGGGAACACCCACTCCATATTCATTAGATCAAAGAATTTTCCCCATATTTGACTAGTGAAAGGACAATGAATTATCATATGGTTGATATTCTCCTCATCATTTTTGCAGAGACAACATTTATTAGTTATAATTAGGCCTCTTTTTCTGAGATTATCGATTGTGAGAACTTTATTCTGCATTAAGATCCAAAAGAAAACATTAATTTTAGGAGTTAGTCCCTTGAGCCAGGCTTTGGCCCAGCAAGGTTCAGTGTTATCTTCAAAGTTCTGTATATACAGGGAAGAAACCGAAAACAAGCCATTAGTACTAAATCTCCAAATGAGAGAGTCCTCATCATCAATAAGAACCACAACATTCAGAAGGTTATTCAAGCCCCTGAGGGAAGGATCAAACCTAGACAAGTCAGTCCATTTACCCTCCTCCCAATAGTTTTCCACTTGATTGCTCAGAAGTTTTTTACAAAGAATAAACAAGTCGTTCCAGCTAGGAACCTCTTTTAGGGGTTTATCAAGTAGCCATATGTCATCCCAAAAAAGAATTTTCTTGCCATTACCAACCTTCCATTTCACCCCCTGCTTAATCATCTCCTTTCTTCTAAGAGCATTACCCTAAATACATGATCCACCTTGGGAAGAATCAGAGTTCAAGAACTTAAAGAAGTCAGAGCTGTCCCTATTATATTTATTGTGCCATATAGTGCTCCACTCACCTGTGTTCTTAAACATTCTCCAAAGGAGTTTAGCCATGAGATACTCATTTATACTTCTTATAGTGCGTAGACCAAGACCCCCTTTCCTAGTCGGTTTACAAACCTTCTCCCATGCAATAAGGGCCATCCTTCTCTTTTTCTCAACTACGGACCAGAGGAAGTTCTTTTGGATTTTTTCTATACTATCAGCAAACTTCTTAGGTATTTTGAAAAGGCTTAAAGCATAGAGAGGGATACTTTGAAGTGTAGCTTTGAGTACAACAATCTTACCAGCCTAGCTAAGAAGAGCACCCTTCCAACCAACAAGACTTTTGTGAAATTTGTCAACCATATCCCTCCAAAAGGAATTCGGAGGATTGAGGTAGAGAGGTAAACCAAGATAGGACCCTGGAAGACAGTCCACCTCACAACCAAGAATTCTTTTTAGTCTCTCTTGTCTTTTTTTAGGCACATTGATGAAGAATATAGAGCTCTTATTCCAATTTATACTCTGACTAGTAGCACCAGCATAGTTGTCAAGGGCTTTTTTAATGGTTTTACCATTTTTTATAGAAGCCTCACCCATAATTATGGAATCATCCATGAACTATTGGTGCGAACACATCAAATCCTTAGAGGAAGGTTTCAGACCCCTGAATTCACCTCTGTTAACCAACCTGCCAATGTGTCTACCCAAACATTTAGCCAAAATAACAAAAAGAATAGGAGAAAGGGGGTCCCCCTGATGAAGACCTCTAGAAGATTTGAAGAGAGGGGTAGGAGAACCATTCACGAGAATAGAGAATGTGGCAGATGAAACCAATCAGTGGATAAGGTCTCTACTCCTTTTATTAAAACCAAAAGCCTCTAGAGTAGCCATCAAGAAGTCCCAATCAACCCTATCATAAGCTTTGGACAAATCAAGTTTCAACAAAAAACCTTCCTTCTTTGACATAGTTAAAGAATGTATATTTTCATGGACCGAAATGATTGAGTCCAGAATCTGCCTCCCGGGGACAAACCCATTCTGCTGTTTAGAAACAATAGAAGGAAGAAAAGTGAGGATTCTAGAAGTAAGGATTTTAGAGATAATCTTATACACCGAGTTACAAAGGTTGATGGGTCTGAATTGGTCCATACTATCAGCCCCACTTTTCTTTGGAATCAGAGCAATAAAGGTACCATTCAATTCCTTGAGGATCCTTCTAGCCCCAAAAAATTCCTTTACAGCATTAGAAACATCATCTTTCATAATCCTCCAATACTTTTGAAAGAAAAAATGAGGATACCCATCAGGACCAGGGGCTTTATCTCCATCAAAGGAGAACATAGCCTTCTGAATCTCATCCATAGAAGGTATAGCAGCAATAGATCTATTATGAGCATCATTCAGGATAAGGGGAATACCATCCAACAACTCTCCTTGGCACTCCAAATCCAAGTTCTTAGCTTTCTTTAAAAGCTCTTCAAAGAAATTATTGGCCTCACTTCTGAAATGTTCCTCCTCACTAATGGTTCCATTGACCTGCATTCTAGAGATTTTATTGCTCATTCTATGTTTCATAGTGGTCATGAAGAAATATTTGGAATTCTTGTCTCCTTCTTTTAGGAAAAGCTTTCTCGATCTTTGCCTCCAAAAGCATTTTTCTTTTGAGATAATATCATGATACTCCATTAATTTATTATCTTCCTCCTTTTTGGTATGCCCACTATAGCCATCTTTCTGAATGATGTCCTAGATCTCTTTTAGTTCTTCAGCAATTTTCTTTTTATTAGTAAAGATATTTCCAAAAGTTTCTTTATTCCATTTTTTAATGTTGTCCTTCACATTTTTCATTTTCTTAACAACTTTGAACATCATCATTCCTTCAATCCTAATACTCCACCAAAACTCAATTAGCCTTTCAAGGTTAGGGTGGATTGTCCACATTTTCTCAAATCGAAAAGGGAAGTTCCTTTTCAAGCCATTGAAATCAGCTCTTATGGTTATCGAATAATGGTCAGAATCAGCTCTGACATAGGCAAATAAGGCAAAAGAATAATGGTTTAACCAAATGCTACTAACAAGAGCTCTATCAAGCTTGACCTGAATGAGCTCATTACCCTCTCTCCTATTGGTCCAAGTATAATTAATACCTTGTAGATCAATGTCATGCAACTCTTGACTATCAATAAATTCCATAAGATCAGTTCTGCTTTCTAGATTGGGTTGACCCCCTCCATATTTTTCATTTTCCTTCAAGGGAGTATTAAAATCCCCCATTATGATCCATCCATCATTAGCAAAATCTCTCCTAAAACCAAAGACTTCCCTCCAGAAAGATTTCCTACCCCACCTGGTGTTCGGAGCATAAATGTTAGTCAAAACCCAAGAAGTGCCATCCTTGATATGCCAAAATCTAATATTAATCACATTGTTGCCACTAGATAAAACTTCCCCTTTGATAATATTACAATTCTAGCTAGTCACAATCCCTCCCGAGGCACCATCTGCATCACTACCATTGGACTGGCCATTACAAAAAAACTAGATTTTCTCCACTTTATCCTTAGACATCTTAGTCTCCTGTAGAAGGACAATATCAGGCTTGTTGTCTCTAATCATGTTTTTGACCATTGCTTTCTTGTGAGGATTATTTAATCCTCTTACATTCCATGATATAAACTTCATTGCTTAAGGAATGGGCCAAACTCTAGGATGGTCTTTTGACTACCATCTGCTAAACTCTTACTGGTTTCAAGTGCTTGCCTCTTTTGATTCGAGGGTCTTCCTAGGGAAACATGGGGAGCCCCCACATCTCCAATCTTATTGCTTCTAGTGCTTCTGAGGATTGAGGAGACATTCTTCATCTATCCTTCGTCTTTATTAGTAGGTTTCTTAACATGTTTAGTTGTCTTTTTCTTCTCCACTTTGGACCATCCTTCTTCATTCAGTTCTTCTGATTCCCCAAGGGCCCTCACTGAATCTACCACATCACTCCACATAGCTTTAGAAGGGCATGGTGCTACCTTATCTGGTCCCCCCGAAGTACCAAAGGTCTTTTGAGACCCCTCCTCTGAAAAGCCCAGAATCGAGCAGACTTGAGCATCTTGCCAAATAACCAAACTCTAAGAGGGGGGTAAAAGGCCATAACCACCTGACATCTCTTGCTCAAACAGGCCAACATCAAAGTTATTATTACCCTCTTTTATCCCCAGGGGCCTGCTCTGAATATGTCTCGCTACAGAGTCATCAGAGCTTTTAGTTATGGTTTCCTTTAAGACTAAATTACTTAAATAGAATTTACCAAACATATTTACCATCCATGAAAATAACATAGTTTCATTATTATCTTATAATAATTTCCTTCACACATATAATTATATAAATATATATGTAATCATAGGCATATGTGTGCACCCATATGCTTATGTGTACATATACCATAGTAAGACATATTATTATTGATATTATAAATATTTATTTTATTGTGAATATTATTATTTTAATCAAATACATTATTATTTAAGTCAAATACTAAATCACATTCCATATAATATAATCATGATAGACATATATATATTTATGCATCTATATATGGATATATTTACTATCATAAATAAAAGATTCCTTAACACACATTATACCAATCACAACATAAATCTCTCAGAAAAGTAAGCAACAAATCCACAAAATCCAATAAACAAAGATGCATCATCCATACAAGAGACTGACTCAGGAACTCCCCACCTAAGGATTAAAAAAGAGTCAGAGGTAGAGTTCCTTCTCATGGAACCTTGGTGATATCTCTATAATAACAACAACAATGATCAAGGATTTTTTAGGGCTCACTCAGACCTATGAGACCAGGTGGAGATGATGCCCAGTACCTGCAAGCTTGCATCACCGAGAAGAGATACATGTGCATAGATACATAATAATACATATGCAAACAGATGACCAAGATCGATACATCATGTGGACCTCAACTAAGTGAGTAATTACGACTTCATCCTGAGTCATGAAAGCACATCAATCACATATGAAACATGAGACATCATAGACAGTAATGGTTAGATTCAAATCCTTGGGTTAGCTCTACTTCCTCATAAACATATAAAGATAGATGATTAATAAACATTAAACAATAATCATAAATGAGTGTATCTAAACATCTGATAAGCATATCATCATCCATAAACATAAATGTAAACATATAGTTCTAATCATCATAATGCAAAATATCCAAATCAAAGAGTCAAAGTATAATCATCGGAGAGGGTATTACATATCCAATCCCTAAACTTGGTAAAAAAAAATTTATCCCATCTTGTGGATAGTCCTTGACATCCAAAAAGCTTCAAGACATACTAAGAGACCTTTGGCCTTCATCCTTCTACCAGTTCATCCATCAATCCATAATTTCCTTTCCTTGCTAGACACTGGGGGCAGTCTTAATGTCCTAAAAAAATTTAAAAACATTCAAATACTCATCTTGAAAAAATCTTAAAAATTTGTAAAAAGTCCTCAAAAATCTCAAAATGTCTTGAGAAAATCTCAAAAAAAAAAAAATCCTTAAAAAATCCCTAAAAATTTCAAAATGTCCTGAAAAAATGATCAAAAACATCATATATGATCTTGAAATAAGCCCAAAAAATTAAAATATAAAAAATTCATCTAAGGCAACAATGTTTGGGGTGACCATGATAAGTGCCTTCGCCTATGCAATACACCACATATACCTCGACTCCAAAAATATGAATCCTATGATGGACCAAAAATATTAGAAAATGTCCTAAAGAAACCAATCAAAACATGTCAAAAAAATCTTGCAATAAACACATCTCTGTCATGATAAGCGGAAAGTGATGATCAAACATCAAATTTCAATCAAAGTGATGAGCTTCATAAATTGGCAATGGACTCATGAGACCTATCTTTATCAACAATACAACTTGTCATCTATCAATCAAACCAATCAATGGTCTTATACAATGATAGATACACTCAAAACCAGATAGATCAATCTTATACGGGTAGTCGATTTCTAAAACCAAACACAATCAATCAAATCAAACCAATCAATGATTAGTAAGGTTGTTGACAAAGTTGGTCATGCCAATCCATTATTGATTTATCTTTCTTGATTGTGTTCCTATGCTCCTCAAGGATACCACCAAGTGGCGAGAGTGGCTATGATAGTTCATAATCTTGTTTTCTTTTGTTATCTATTTATGGAGTGTTTCATGAAATTCTAGGGGCAAGGATCATGTAGGATGAATGTGATAAGTATCATCACACATCTAGCAATGACACACATCCATGATTTGAGACAACCTTGGGATGATGTCAAAACATTCCTCGTTTTCTTCTTGCTTTCTTCAACAAAGATTGTAGTGACATCCAGATGGTCAATATCTGGATGCATTTAAATCTATTCCTTTTCAAATAAAGCACAATGATGAAAAATAGTGAAATATTTCTAGCAACAACTCAATACATCATCCAAGTTGATAGCATAAGTTCAATTCTTCTAGTTCATTTCTCCTAATTCATTCTTCTAGCTAATTCATACTTCTCACTAACATTTTTTCTATTAGTCAAATTGGTCAATACATCAATTTGCAAAATTTTCAAATCATTTATATCAATCAATCTATTAATCAATGATCACATGTTTTATTACATGGTATGTCTTCTCTGAAACCAGACATTATTGCTAGTCCTATACATGATGGATCCTTCTTGAAACCAAACATGATTCTTGTTAACAATCCAATGGAAATCAAACAATCAGCATTATCTACTAAATCTTCACTTCTTACTAACTATTCTTCTCTTTCATAATTTTATCCAATATTTGTCTTCTTCTTTCAAGAGATCATTTGTTGCACAAACAATCTCTTGAGGGGGCATAAATCCACTTGCTATCACTGGGGCAAGATTTGAATCTGAAACTCTTTGATACGACGCTCATAATCACATTATATCAAAGAGGGGCAAATGTAGACACCCAAAAATGGACATCTTGTGAACTAACATTTAAATCGCTAATCATTCCTCTATTAATTAATGGTTTTTAAATCATTAATTAATCATTTATTTCTTCTATAATCCAGTCTCTTAATCATTTAATAATTCTTATAAAATTAATTAAATAATTAACTTTATTTAATTAATTAATCTTTATTAGTTAATTGAATTCTATTTTTATAGTTTAAATTTAATTATTCAATCTTATTAATTATTCTTGTAAAGTTAATTTAATTTCCTCAAATTAAATTAATGTCATCTCAAATTCCCATTAATTTCATTTTGAATTAATTTGGATTAATTTGGTACTAATTTCATCATATTCTAAAAATTGAATTTTTAATTCACTTTTGATTTTCAAAATCCAAAAAAATCTAATTTATGAGCATTATTAATTTCTGAAAATTAAATATCTTTCAAAATTAGAAACTTTCCATTTCCTTCTAGTTCTCATTTTTGGAAGTTTTATCTCTTAAAAAATGAGGATATTTACCCAACTTCTATTTCCATTTTCAACTCCCCGCTTTCTGAGTTAAATTGGAAACCAACTAATTCTTTCTCCAGTCTCATCTCCTCTCATTTGACGATCGTGATTTTCTCTGAATAATCTTGACCACTCATTTTAATTCAATTTTCTATATAAGCAACCTTCATCTTTCACTTTTTCATCTCTGAACTTTGCATCAAACTTATGTCAAGTTATTATTAGAGTATGACAATTTCTTGAAGCTCTTGAGTCTGGATGTTGTTGAATCACCACTAAGTGCTACATCCCAACAACAACAAAGAGAAGCAACAAAAGCCTCAAGCATTATTTGGTTTGTATATGTGTTTAATTTATGAATATGATGTTTGTTATTTTGTTGTTTGTGGGGTTTAATGATTATTAGTAGTTTTCTTGATTAGTTCAGTACTACTAAATTATTTCTTTAAACTTGTGCAAGATTTCCCTACATACACTATGCAAATATAAATTTGCAATATTCTTGGTAATACTCTTATTGCCAACACTTTTAGATCTAGAGACATCCAAACCCCCAAGCTAACCCTAAAAATGTTTCTATTTCTAAGGGAGATTTTACACCTCCTCATAGACCAAGTTATTCCTTGCTCAACCCTTATAATAACATTTTAAAGGTTTCCTAGGCCTCTAATATAATTATTAAGGACCAAGCCTTTGAAGCCAATAACCAGAAAAAAGAAAAGAAAAGAAAAAAAGATCATAAGTTTGATCTCTAAGCCCAGTAATGTGATTAACAAGACTTGTGTTGAGAAAAGCATTCATGAAGTAAAGTTCATCCCTAAGAAGGGCAAGGAGATTTCAAGCTACATTTTTGCCTCCTTGAAGATGATAAGATAACCTAACCCAATGTGAAAGAGGAAATCCCACAGAATAAGAGTTCAAAAGGTCAAACTAAGTTTGGACAACTACTAGAAGATCTTTGTAGTAATTTTATGGATCTAAAGGATTGTGTCATATCACTTAAAGAAAAACTTGGACCTATAAACTAATATGTTGAAGTATAATGTGCAACACAAGGTTCACAAATTAGAACTGAAGACTCTTTCTATAGGCCCTAGTTAACCTAATGTTCCCTTTGATGAGGAAATATAAAATGAAGTGACCAAATTTATCTTTCCATTTAAGAACTTAGATATATGTTCAAGAACATGTTAGCATGATCTTTGGAAAGAATTAAGCTACAATAAAGGAAATTTTGAAAAAGAAAATAGAGGGGTCAGATTTCTTGCTACTTGGAAGCTATGAACAATATGGTCCTCTTTAAATATCAAATGAATCGATGAGAACTTGGGAAATAAAATTTGTTCATGTTAAAGGCTTAATTTTTAGTCTCTTTGAGAAAATTATCGCAATAGTCATTGGCCTTAAAACTTAAGGCCTAAAGATGTAGAAAACTATAATGGAACATAAAACATATGGAGAGATTTCTGGGTAAGGGTTCAAAACTATCAATAGGTTTTATAATGAGTTCTACAAGATCTTGAAGTCATGGCTAGATGTTGCAACTATCATCATGTGATATGTTAACCTTGAGGGGAGTTATAAAAAAAATAATTTTTATATCATTTCCCCACATTGAATCATTTTAGACATAATGAAAATGAGCTTCTATTTGTTCATATGAAGCTCTTTATAGAATCAATGTTTAATGTTTTAATGGGGAAATTTGATCTCTCTCTACAATAGGGATTAATATATGGTCTATACAAATATAAATTGATAAAGATTCTTGGCAATACTATTCTCCCAACAATTTTAAACCTAGAGACATTTGAACCCCCAAACTAATCATAATAATGTTTCTATTTCTAAGGGAGATTCCAACCCTCTTCCTAGATCAAGTTATTCCTTGTTCAACCCTAACAACATTTTAAAGGTTTCCTAGGTCTCTAACATAACTACCAAGGACCAAGCCTCTCAAACCAATGAGCAAAAAAGGGTCATAATCTTGATCCCTAAGCCTGTTAATGTGACTAATAGCTCTTGTTGAGGAAAGCCTTCATAAACTAAAGCCCACCTCTAAGAGAGGCAAGGAGATTGCAAGCAACTTGTTTGCCTCCTTGAAGATGATAAGATAACCTAGCCCAGTACGAAAGAAGAAATCCCGAATAAGAGTTCTAAATATCAAACTAGGTTTGGTCAACTACTAGAAGTTCTATGTAGTGATTGTAGGATCTAAATGATTGTTTCATATCACTTGAAGGAAAAACTTGAACCTATAAATGAATGTGTTGAAATGGTCCCTTGACAAAGCCACAATATGTGACAAAAGTTTCACAAATTGGAAATAAAGATTCATTTTTTAGGCCCTAGTTAGACTAATATTCCCTTTGACAAGGAACTATGGAATGAAGTGATCAAACTTTCCTCTTTGTTTAAGAGCTTAAAGATGGTCAAGATCATATTGACATCGTTGAAAAAAATCAAGCTACTATAGAGGAAGTTTTAAACAAAATAGTTCAAATACATAAGGAATTTATAATGAATTTGTCCACTAACTTGTATGTCTTGTAGGAAGAGCTTAAAAATGAAGAAAGGTGATAACAATGATCCTACAAGATTATTAGATCAAAAATTGTCCCATTTAGCTCAAATATAGATTTTATTGACATTGAAAAGTGTGATTTAAGTGACGTTTGAAGACTAGGTGGATCTCCATGTAAAAGAATGACAAATTGTGTCCTAGATTAAAAAGCTACTTGATCCATATTAGACTCCTACATTTTTGTTTCTTCTCTTTTACATTTTTGTTGATCTTATGCTATTTTTTTTTATTTTTTATTTTTCCCAATATTTATTTATTTAGACTTGATGTATATACCATTATGATAATTTTATTAAAAAAAAAATAGAGCTTTCAAAAATCCATCCCTTAATAAAAAGGAATATGTAACTAATTATACCAATAAATCCAAAGGTGTGTACATTAAACTATTATTTTTCAGTAAAACATTACCGGTAGCCATAGTTAGGGAGCCCTGGTACCTAAGTCTATTCCATACAAAACCCAATGTCAGAACATGATACATATGTAATGGTCGACAACGATATACATTTACCACATCATAAATGATTGTTGGGTCAGCAGAAGAGACGCCATATGCATCTAGAGATGTCTCTGTCTTCATTCATTTGCAGTTAACAGGAGAAGATTTCATAGAAAGATTTTTTTTGGGGATCAGAGTTTAAGCAGCAAGATTGTTAATCGACGTGGAGCTATAGATGAAATCTTAAAGCAAGTCCCGAATACTATCTTCAATGATCGCAGCGGGCTAATTTAATGCCTTCCCCAGATTCACAAAATGTCCCAATAAATTGACTACAATAGAGATCTAAATGATTAGATCCCTATGAAGCCATGGGATGGAGCCCTTTGTGTCAAGGTTTAGAGCTTACCAGAGTACATCTCTGCAGCCCATTCTCTATAGAATAATGTTCTTTCAACTGCAAATATACGTTTCTTTGGTAAACTACTGCTTACAAGGAAACGTAAATGTCAAAAAAAATACCAATGAATGAATGATTCAAATAGAGCAATGCTGTCTTAATGGATTGTACAGACACATTCATTCCTGTATTAGAAGTGTTATTCACACTTTGCGCATTATTGTTGTTGCTTCTCTGGCATCCAGTCCTGGAGTTGTTTCATCCATGAAAATAACGATGGATTTGCAATGAGCCCATCGATAATTGATTAAGTGTTTGCTCTGTTCCCTTGACAAAGCAGTTACACCAGGTAGCCCAACTAATGCATATCTGAAGTCATCCAATTCCCCCAATTAGATGATCTCTTCCACAAAGGTCTAGTTTGCGAGTTGGCCAAGTCAGTGAAATACATGGAACCTTGCTAAAATGAAGCAAAGAAAATTTGAGTAAACAAGAAGAAATTAGGGTTTAGACCTGCAATTTTGGTCATTTTATTAACTTCCCTAAGAAGATGTATGAATGCAGAGAAGATCAAAGACCCTGTCACAGTTACTTGTGAAGAATGCATATCACTCTATTTATATTACCCAGAAATCCAGGAAAATGTTTCTTGCCTTGTTGGAAATCAAGCGAATCTGATGTCCCCTTCAATATATTCATTGATATTCTCCTATCCAGTAAGTGTCGACTTTCCAGCCCTACTAAAGCCCATCACAGCTGTCAGAACCCCTGGTCTAAACATTTACAGTCACCTCTTGCAGTGGCTGAAGTTTTTTATCAGTCCCCTAATCGAGCAATTTCCTAAAGGAATTTCAAGACAAACACTCTGAATTGGCGTCAAATACAAGATACCTCTGAATTTAAGTCAGCAAAGGGGGGGAAAACTATGAGACTGCATGACAGATCTTATAATTATAGATAACTAAATCTTAAGCAAGCGTCTCATTTATCTATCCAAGCAGCCCATCACCAGGTAGCCCAAATCCCCAAATTCCTTGACAAATCATTTACGCTAGGTAGCTCAACTCCCCCAATTACATGATCTCTTCCACAAAGGTCTCTAGTTTGAGAGCTGGCCAAGTTAGTGAAATTCATGGAACCTCGCTAAAGTGAAGCAAAGAAAATTTAAGTAAACAAGAAGAAATTAGGGTTTGGAACTGCAATTTTGGCCATTTTTATCAACCTCCCTACAAACATGTAGGAAAGTAGAGAAGATCGAGGACTCTCTCATAGTTACTTGTGAAGAATGCATATCACTCTGTTCATAATACCAAGAAATCCAGGAAAATGTTTCTTGCCTTGTTGGAAATCAAGCAAATATGATGTCCCCTTCAAAATGTCCGCTGATCTTCTATCCAATAAGTGTCGACTTTCCAGCCCTGCTAACCCCCATCAAAGCTGTCAAAACCCTTGGTCTAAACACTTTAGTCACATCCTGCAGCAGCCAGCCTTCTTTCAGTCACACCTTGTTGAATAATTTCCTTCAGGAATTTCAGGGCAAACACGCTGAATTAGCATCAAATAAAGGGGAAAAGAACTATGCCCGTTTGGTGCATGGAATACCAAATGCCAGATATAGTCAATTCTGGAAGATGCTGCAATTCTGGAAGATACAAATTCTGAAAATGATTTCTGGAATATGCGATGACCTGTTTAGTTCACCCAGAAGATGACTAAGAAGATGCATAAGGAATTTTAATTTCTTTAAATTTGTGTGTATACGTCTGTATATATACAAATATATACACGTGTGTATATATATACACATATACATGTGTATATATACGCATATGTATATATATACACAAATATACATGTGTGTATATATATACACATATACACGTGTATAATATACACGTGTGTATATATATACACGTGTATAATATACACGTGTATAATATACACGTGTATATATATATACACATATACACGTGTATATATACACACATACATGTGTGTGTATATACACACATACACATATATATAAACATACATATGTGTATATATATACACAAATACACACATGTGTGTATATACATATACACACATTTGTGTATATATACACACATATACACACGTTTGTGTGTATATACACATATGTATATACACACAAACGTGTGTAATAATACATCCTTATATATATATACACAAATACATACATGTGTGTATATACATATACACATATTTGTGTATATATACACGTGTGTGTATATACGCATATGTATATACACACGTGTGTATATACACATCCTAATAGCAATATAATATACATCTTTATAGTCACGGATCCCACGAAATATTAAATTTGGTTTTATAAAAATTGGAATTAGAAATTGGAATTTCCAATTCCACCTATTTGAGTGGAAGATGAAATTCCCATTTTGGGGGCAAAATTGGAATTTCGAAATTCCAATTCCAATTTTTTGGATGGACACAAACATGGAATTGCATTTTCCGGAAATCTAATTTCAGAATTAGAGCTCATATTCCATGAACCAAACGGGCATATAGACTGCATGATACAGATGACAAAATCTTAAGCAAGCATCTCATTATCATCAGGGCTTTCAATCTATACATCATTGAGGAGGACCAGTGGCCCAAGGTCTACCACTTGAAAATCTTCTCTACAAAGAAAAGATTATGAAGTTTATAATACTATATGCAAAGACCTTATTCAGATAACCTCCGAGATGCCTTGGAAACTCCTTTCTTATGCTATAGACCAATCCATTGACAATCTCACTGATGCTTCTTCTTTTTTTGTCATTAAATCAATATTATTACAATTTAGTTCTAACTTCGAATACATTTAAATTTGTGATGGAAAATAAACATGATGAATAACATACCTCAATGAATAAAAAACCTCCAATTATGAAAATAGATAAGAATGCAAAATTTGATACACTAATGGCTACCGGTTTTGCCCTGCAAATTGCTTCCATTAATAAACACTGAAAAGCTCGCATATGATTTACAAGAGACTATATAAGGAATTGCTTAAAAAATCTCCATGACTGGTGACACTTGAAGATGTTTAAAAAGGCAATAGTATTATCTGATCACAGCATACTATTTAAGAATTCAGAAAACCCCAACTAATAGGGTACATATATCATGTGGACGTTCCAATATCATAGGTCTAAATACTTAACAATCATTATAATAACTATAAATGAGTACCTCCTGGCTTTAGGAGAAAATTCTATTCCATAGCAAGATACAGTCACCCAATAAAAGACCTCCACACCTGAGAAAGCAATGTTTAACAATGAGGCTGGAATGGTTAAAACTTAAAGTCCATGCAGGAAATAGGAGGAGATCTGGCTTCTTGAAGAACATAGGTTACCTCTTACTTGTGTATGGTAGTTCAGCAGTGCCAGTATACTCTTTTCTTTGATGCATTTGGGTTTCAGGAATACTATAGTTGCTATGCCATGAAAATAATCTACACAGAAAATTTTAGGGGTGGCTTCAGTAGGTTGGGTAGATGCAATAATACAAAAAGGGAGATCTATAAGGACCACTAAAATCTAAGAAAGGACTTAGGTTACCAGATTCAACAGAGAGGAGGTTGATGCAGACCTCATCAGTTAAAACATTGGTCAATAAATTAATAGCCGACACTGATGAGCATTGATCATTGTCTGAATTATTGAAGGTTGCCTTGATCCTTTCTAGTTGACCTTCAATGGAGTCGATGAGTAGATCGATTCGAACATTTGGATAACTTGTGGGATGTTATGTTTGATATAAAATACTAGAGATGTAAAGCACTAAAATCACAGAGAGAGCAGCCTTAAACATACATACGGATATGATTCTTTCATATGAATATGAATCATTTCTTTACTAGGTGACTAAATATTGCGAGTTGTTACAAAAGTTCATCGTTAAAGTGGTCTATTGACCAAAAGATATTATCACATACATCATCAGTTTGAAATGTAAGAATTGACAATAAACACAACACGAGATTGATCCAACATCCCACTGTTCGCTTCATACAACAGTAATATAATTAATAATCATTTCTTTAAACAGTTTACCTGTATGCCCAGACTAGAAAAGCACATTTCATATTCAATGCTTTTGATAAATAAGTTTTACAAATAGATGGCTTTCTATGTATATGACGATTAGACGTGCTGCTACAAACTTGGTGATAATATTTCCAAAATATTACGAACCTAAACCTTGGTAAAAAGGAATGTAGATAATAACAAAGAATAAAAGCTCACAATCTTTGTTTTTGAATTTTATTCTATTTCTCTATATATATAGTTCATCAATAACTATATTCTACTTATAAATGGCTAAAGATTATACACCATCATAAGAAAGATTAAGTTTGATAAAAATTGCACGTCATAATTACATCACTCCATGATATTCTACACTCATAATAAATTTTAAATATTTCTCTCTGAGAAGAAAATAAACAGGGTAATACTAGTTAATAGTTGCTATCAAGTTGCTTGCAAAGAGCTAAGATGTAGATGTAGACCAATTTTCGTCTGTTCTTGAATTAGCATTTCTTGGACCATTTGTACTCTCAAGAAAAGGAGAGATATCTACGGGCAATTGAAATGATCGAGTACCAAGAAATATCCTTGATATTCTTTCTAATCTTTCAACTACCTCCATCATATTTGGGCGTTGTTCTGGTAGCTCCCTTGTGCAAGCCAACCCTACTTGTATAACTTGAGTAAGACATGACAATACCACTATTGCATCTGATTCATTAACATCTCTAAGCAGGTTGTTGTCCACCACTCCTGTGATTTTATTTGGAAATGCCATACCTACCCATTTTGGTAGATTGATTCCTTCTACAAACATGTCATTTGTAGGCCGCCTCCTTGTAACCAGCTCTAAAAGTAGAATTCCATAGCTATATACATCTCCTTTTGTTGAAACATTTCCACCCAAACCATACTCTACGATACAATACTGATCGTATTAGTGATTCGCACCTCAAATGAAACATTTATACTATTTATATAAAATCCACACAATGATGATTATACTGTAGTCATTTAAAAATTAAAATTAAAATCCATACCTGGTGCAATGTAGCCTATAGATCCTTTGAGTGCATTTGTAGAAGTCAAAGAATCCATTGAATTCCCATATAGGAGTTTGGTAATGCCAAAGTCTGCTATATATGGAGTCATATCATCCCCTAACAACACATTATTTGGTTTTAGATCACAGTGAATGACTTGCACAAAGCAATAATGATGTAGATATGCCATTCCATGTGCTATCTCCTTTGCTATTCCTAATCGATCAAAAATACTTAATCTGCATTCATCTACTCCCTCAGGATATAGCCATCTATCCAAATTTCCATTTGACATCAATGGAAGAATTATTACTTTAAAATCAGAATTGGAACATGTCGAAATGATTTTGATCACATTGCGATGTCTGACTCTTTTTAACACATTACATTCTCTGTTAAAACTTTGGAGAGCATTTTCATCTTGCAAATTGAAAACTTTAACAGCAATACTTGTCTCATTGTTAAGAATCCCTCTATAAACAGATCCAAAACTACCAACCCCTAATAGATTGGATTGGCTAAACCCACTAGTTGCATCTTCAAGTTCTTTATATGAAATTCTTTTAGGCCCAACGTTGAACTTGAGATCAACAACACTTTGATCTGTATGTCTCCTTCTATAGAGAAATACCAACAATGCAACAAACATGAAGATTGCAATTCCTATAACAACTGGTACTATCCCCTTTCTGAAGACCGATAACTGTTGTTTTTGTTTCAAATCAGAGCATGGCTGCAAATTGATCCGTTTGCCACAAAGTTTGAGATTTCCCATAATTGCTGAGTCATTAAGTGTTGCAAAAACTCCTTCCACTGGAACCTCTCCTGCCAATCTATTTGAAGAGAGATTGATATGCTTAAGCGTTTGCATCGCTTGGAAAGCCATTGGAATTGCTCCTGACAAATTGTTATTAGAGAGATCAATGTCTTCAAGGTTTTTGAGACTTGTGAGTGAGAATGGAATTGGACCATCAAATGAATTCCATGAAATATTCAAATATTGCAAGTTTGTGCAGCTTGATAGAGCAACTGGAATTTTGCCTGAAAAGTTGTTGAGAGACACATCTATAGCTTGGACCATTACCATACTGCTAATTTCTAAAAGAGAACCTTGCAATAAATTTCCAGAAATGTTGAAATAAAATTGGAGATTTTTAAGACCTCCTAATTCTGGGGGTATATTTCCTCTTAGCTTGTTTTGAGACAAGTCCACTAGCTCCAAAGTTTGACAACTTCCTAAACTGGCAGGTATTTTCCCTGATAGTTGATTGTGATGAAGACGAAGATGTCTTAGTTGTGGGAGGCTACTAAGACTATCTGGAATCTGCCCTGAAAGCATGTTTTCACTTAGGTGTAACAACCCAAGACTTTTTATCCGCCCCAAACTTTTTGGAATACTTCCATTTAAAAAGTTTCCTTCTAGAAATAATCTTTCAAGATGTTGAAGTTCAACAAGTGAGGATGGAATTGTTCCTTTCAAACAATTGTGAGATAAGGCTAAGGTTGAAAGCATCGTGAGATTACTAATGCCACTTGGTATGCTTCCCTCAATTTTATTAGAAAATAATAGCAAACTGGAAAGTCTGTTTGATAGCCGACTAAAAGAAGAGGGCAAAACACCAGTTAGATAATTATAAGATAGCTCTATGCGTTCTAAAAAGGAGCAATTAACCAAGGTTGTTAGAACAGATAGATCACTGCTTTTGCTCACAAGATGATTATCTGCTAAACCAAGGGCTACAAGTTGGCGTAAATTGCCGAACTCCAAGGGAATTGTGCCTCTGAATTGGTTACTTGATAAATCAAGATGTAGAAGTTTAGTGCAATTAGAGAGGGAACTTGGGATTTCTCCAGTGAGTCGGTTTTTCCACAAATATAGTCGTTGCAACTTTGATAATTTGTTAAATTGCCAAGGAATGTGACCACTTAACTGATTCTCATATAACGTCAAATTCTGGAGAAGAGTGCAATTGGAAAGGGGCGCAGGAATCACTCCTCTCAAGTAGTTGTCATGGAGAAGAAGCTCACCTAATTGACTAAGCATTCCCAATTCAATAGGAATGCCACCATGAAGTCTATTTTCACTTAAGTCTAAGAAAGTTAAAGAAGACAAGTTTCCTAGGGAGGGTGGGATTGAGCCCGTCAGTTGGTTTTCTCCTAGATAAAGGATTCCTAAATTTGAAAGAAGGCCAAGTTGGGAGGGAATGCTACCACTGAGATGGTTACTATACAGACTGAGAATTTGCAATGATCGACAGTCTGCTAGAGTGGACGGAATGAAACCCGTCAAGTTATTTTTGTCAAGCATAAGCGCACCCAGTTGAGTAAGCTTTCCCAATTCAGTAGGAATGCTACCACTTAGTCTGTTACTCATCAAAGCTAACTGTATTAAGGAAGGGAGATTTCCTAGAGAAGATGGGATTGTGCCTGTCAATTGATTTTCTCCTAAAAAGAGGCTTTCTAAATTTGAAAGAAGGCCAAGCTGGGAGGGGATGTTACCACTGAGATGGTTCGCATACAGATCGAGATCTGTCAAATATCGGCAATCTCCCAGAGTGGGTGGAATGTAGCCTGTTAAGTTGTTACTATCTAGCTGAAGCAGTCTGAGTTCAATAAGATTACCCAATTCAACAGGAATTCCACCATAGAGGCTGTTTTCTTCCAACTTCAAGTGAGTTAAATAGGTGAGGTTTCCAAGGAAAGGAGAGATAGGGCCAAGCAAAGACATACCAGTGAGATCTAAAGAAACCACACGCTGTTGACGAGAAGAGCAGACAATGCCGGTCCAATTGCAGAGGGAATGATGGGGAGACCAATCTTGCAAGGAACTTTGGGAATCGAGGGAAAGTAAATGCTTGAAATCCAGCAGAGCTTCTTGATCAGAGTAATAAGAACGAATAGAAGAATGATAGGAAGGCAGGGCAGAGAGAAACAGGACACAAACTAAGACCATCTTCATTTTCATTTTCATTTTCATCTGTGTTGAACTCAGGAACAAGTAACCAAGCCTATGTGTTGCCTTCAGGCTCTGGGAAATCTTATTAATAAGCTTGGAAACCATGGGTTACAGTGAGAAGTGTTTTGTTTTTGCTTGCCACTTGCAGGACAAAGTCTACAAGGTCAATTGTCAATTTCTGAACAGCAGAAGGAAATTGCGGGGAAAAGGGCAAAGTGTTCACTGTAGTCAGAAAATTGTGGACATCATCTTCGTTGACAGAATGCATAAATATTTATTTAAATTACATTGTACTTGCCAGAGACTTTGACATTGCACCAACCCAAAGACAAATTTTGGATCTCTTAGGGCCAGTTTGGTTGGGGAATTGAAAAATAATGCAAATCATGGTTATCTATACACTGGTTATACAAACTCCGGTTATGCTTTTTTGGGACTGTTTGGTTGCTCGGGAAGATGGATTTGTAAATCCACATTCTCCGTTTGGTTGTCAAATTGAAAATAGGAATTCGAATTTATGAAATTCTCATTCTCTGTTTGGTTGAACATTTTCGAATTGGGATTAGAATGCAGGTCTCCATATTCTCTGTTTGGTTCTGCACTTTGAATTAGAATTTGAGTTTGGGTCTCCATCTTCTTCGTTTGGTTGTTCATTTCAAATTAGAATTGGAATATGACACCGATTTTTTATTTTTTATTTTTTTAAATTAATTTATGATTAGTCAGTTTTGATATATTTATTATATTTTATTGACCTATGTTAATTATATTTATTATATTTATTTATAAATAATTATATTTATTATTTATTATTATATTTAATTATATTTATTATATTTTGTTAATTTATTATATTTATTTCAATTTTAAATTTTAAAGTTAACTGAACTTGAATTTGTGTATTTAATCCATCATAAG
This sequence comes from Chamaecyparis obtusa, assembly GCA_027943335.1. Lineage (NCBI taxonomy): Eukaryota > Viridiplantae > Streptophyta > Pinopsida > Cupressales > Cupressaceae > Chamaecyparis > Chamaecyparis obtusa. The sequence continues at coordinate 1,602,527 of BSBK01001976.1, forward strand.
ATATCAATACAATGAAAGTAACAAGATTGCATTGCTCGGTAATATAAAAAATTCTATCAGTTGGCTAAATCAATTGGAGAGTTATAAAATAAAGCTTGGCATACTTTTAGTGTTTTCCAATCTATTGATTTGAGAACCAATACAATGTCCAACGTCAACCGATGCTCTTGGTAGTCTTCACAGGTGGGGTTGGTGTACTTTGTAATGTTCAAACATTATAATATTACTAAGGAAGACATATAATAGGATAAATGTATGGAGAAAATAAACTTTGAAACCCACAAGGTATTTTTGGGATTTACGATTATGGAGCTTCAAGCCCTTATGTGGCCAAAGTATAGTAATGTTTGTGAAAAATATATAAAAACTTGTAGGAAAGGTAAAAGGTTGTGGCAAGGTAAAAATTATAAATGCCACATTATAAATCTAGATAATTTTACTATGAAAGGGTCGTGCATCATACCCACTCCAATAATTTCTTTCAAGAACTTGCAACCTCATTACTTTTCTAGCAAGACTTGGTATGACACACACAAGTGGTATAGGATAATGAGGACCTTTTATTTTACCTCATATGCCTTGTTTGTCTTTTCAAACTACTCCCAATAGTGATTGTGGAAGACCTACAGAGCTAGTCGTTGCAACTTTTAACATGAGAAGGGATAGTATTCTTGTAGAGAGTCAGAAGTACGTGAAGAGAAGGAACAATGCGAATATTGTGACAAAAAATGTATTTACCCTTAAATGGCTTACTCGTTTGAATTAATCACAGAACAAATTATTAAAATACATCAAATATAAATCAATCATTATAAATATCATCTTTAATTATCATACTAAACATATTTATTTTTTATTCACATTTATTTCATTTCAAAGATTCCAAACTACTAACACATTGCTCATATCACATCAAAATATAAATAAGTTATCTAGTCCACATATATATCTATCTCCAAAAAATTATCAAACTAAGTAGTAAGATGATCAAACTAAATAGAATGATTGTTGCACAAAGAAGACGTCGTAAAAACAAGATTTCAGCTTTGGATGTAGCCTCCACTTTTGCCATAGTTTTCTCTAGTCTTTTACAATTCTTGCACTCGTCATCTACAACAGGTCTGTGTGTACAATGTACTGATGATGTAGACAACGACGGGGTGTCATTGACCCATCGGAAGTAACCGCATCCAGCTCCATCCCACAATACAAATAAGTTAGTCTCGCTATAATGACTAATATTTATTATTTGTAAATATTTAAATATTGTGCATTTAACAACCTTATAGAAGTTTTTACATCCCCAAAATTTACGGCCTGGATTCTCCTCTGTCTGTGACTTCCTCAACACACAACGCAATCCATCACCGCAGTCACACATAGGAGCATTCCTCGTAGCCATCAGCACTGTATCAAGCAAAAATTTGTTCATTCATATTAATTTTGTTCGCTATAACAACATGAATATATTATATGGGTACAAATTAATAAAGTTATGCAAAAAATATAATGACACAACTATAGCATCAGATATAACAATATCCATGAACTGGGTGGTGGTGTGAAAACACACCGTTAAATAAAAAAGCACAAGTAGATCCACCGTCTGCGCCCTTATGCCCCACATTCGATGATCAATCCTGCATCTCCAAAGTAAACATGATACAAAAACTAAAACCTGTTCATTTTTAAATGGAATACACCAAGGAGTACCATCAGAAATTTTGACTGTTTACAAACATGTACAGTAAACAATCATCAAATAGCTCATTTTTTTATCAACATATGTGGATATTTTTTGCATCGATATTTGAAATACCTTCTTGGTTCGATTGTGTAGATAGTTTTGGATCACACTCTGTGATTCATCATCGGGATTGCAAGAGATAGTTTGAGACCAAAATGATTGCAATAGATCAAAATGGACTTTTCTTTCAATTATTTTTATCTCTTCCATCCCCACGAAGGATCACAGAGTGTGACCGTAAAATATCTACAAAATCAAATCCAGAAGCTATTTCAAACATATTTAATGTCAGCATATGTGGAGTCTCACTTTATCATGTGTAGTCTCAAAACTATCCATTTCTATTTCTGTACCTATCACATGGTTTTTTAAAATGAATAAAAAATGAAAAAAAATTGAAGATGATATAGAGCATCAAACAAAGTAGAATAATTTAACTTAATTTCGTAATGCGACAATAATAACAAGATGGTTAATACATACAAAATCATGAACAATACAATCGTCTACCAAAACACATCTATAAAATCATGTCTAAAGAACTAGAAATGGATAGTTAAGAGACTACATCTTAACAATACATTAAATGAAGCATTCATCATGTGGTACTCCTTCGTGTATTCCACTTAAAAACAAATGCAAGCTAATATGTCTAAAAGCACTCGAAATTCAAAAGACGAGAGAAACAAGGTTTTCTAAAACTGGAGAGAAGAATAAAAAAATGGAGAGAAAGACAAACACTGTATAAAATTAAGTATAAATTGACAAGCACACTCTGTGAAAGCCAACATAATCACTAGCAACACAAAATAATGGAGAGGAAAACGAGCACTACATAAAATGAAATATAAAATGACAAGCACACTCTATGAAAGCCAACATAATCACTACCAACACAAAATAATGGAGAGGAAAACGAGCACTATATAAAATGACAAACACGCTCTGTGAAAGCCAACATAACCACTAGCAACACACAATAATCTTGGCATGGATCCAAAGAATTAACACAATAAAAATACCGACAGGTACTTACTAGTGGCTCTAACATAAATATCCAATGCTTCCATTTCTCATAAAACTATATTTTGTAAGGTCATAATCGGGTTATCATCTTCATATTCCTGTCATCTTAATAATGGAGTTGAACAGCAATATCATATTCAGTATCATATTCAACTTATGATACTTAATATGATACTAAATATGATACTGCTTGTGATACTGAATATGATACTGCTTATGATACTGAATATTCAGTATCATAAGCAGTATCATATTCAGCTTATGATACTGAATATGATACTACTTATGATACTGAATATGATACTGAATATTCAGTAGCATATTCAACAATCATATTCATGAACAGTAGTATCATATTCGGTATCATATTCAGAAATCATATTCATGAACAGCAGTAACATATTCATGAACAACAGTAACATACGCATGAACAGCAGTAACATATTCTTAAGATGAAAGTGTCAGCCACAGTTATTAAGAGGAGTCTTATTGAAAGAGAGTAGGGTTATCTTAAGGCTTAAGAAGATCCTCTTAAGGTCTAGTGCTCAGATTTTAGATCTTGCATGGCTGTATATTGCACTCCTAATCAAATGATTTCCTAGCTCACATTCAAGAAAATTAGTTTGTTGACTATCAACCCAAACAAGGAAGATTTCATGATGCTTTAAGAGCAAAGTTAAAATATTGGCACCTGAAAGTTCAAAAGCAGATATGGGTGGCAGGTAGACCTGTGACTCCAAGCTCCTTAAAATCATGTGTGAATAAAATGTCCCGAAGACTGGTGTTTCTCATACATCCAATGGAATTTTCTTTAATGAATCTTCAGAATGAAAGATTGCAGAAGTGTAAGGTCAAAAGAGAAAGCTTCTGTCAAGGTTGGCAGATATTTAATCATTATTTGGAGAAGAAATTAGTAATATAGCTGCGTCAAAACAAGTTGAAAAGGATGCAGTTACTCATTTGGGAAAACTTCCTGTGACGAAGGCAACTTCTCCTAGTCCTGGTGAATCAGTTGTTCATCTCAAATGTGAGGATGTTAGTTGGCCATCTGCAGATGATGAAAACCTGTTTTGGAAGAAAGAATTTCTTTGTGCCAATCAGTTTCAAATCTCAGAATCAATGTTAAACCTGATTCTGATCACATGCACCTTGTACATGTTATAGCTGAAATTGCACCCATAGCAAAGTTTGGTGGGTTGGGTGATGTTGTTACTGGTCTTGCAAGAGCACGTCTAAATAGAGGACACAAGGTGGAGGTAATGCTTCCTTTCTATGAATGCATTAAGAAGGAACAGATAAATGATCTGACTCTTTCTAATACATACTCATCATAGCATAATGGAGGTTGGGAATATTGTGGTCTAGTTTCTGGAACGCCACTAATACTTATTGAACTGGCCAACCACCTTTTCAAAGGGCAATGTGTCTATGAGGGTTCATATGATGAGCTAGAGGATTTTTTTTTTTTTCAGTCGAGCATACCTGGAATTGATGCAGGTGATAGGCACTCAGCCGGACATCATCCTTATTCGTGAATGGCAGACTGGCAGATTATTTCTGCTTTACTAGGATATGTTCCACAACCTTTTTGATTAAGAAGCCAAGGATTGTTATAATAATACACAATGGGAGCAAAATGATAGGCAACGATTTGAGGTACTAGTAATAAAGAGGCAGTGAGAGTATATGAATGTTCATATGTAGAAGGATAGTTAGAAGGCTAGGTAAGAGCAGAAATGAAAACACAGATGGATAAATCATGTTTCAGTCAAGAAAACATATTCAAGGCAAGTGCAAGGAAATTATTGGGTGAAAAGAGTCGATTACATATGGCACCGGATGTGATTAGTTCACTGAAGTTGTAAATTTTTGGTTACATCATCTATTGATAAGTAGGAGATATTTTCCACAAGAAGTCAAATTGTGATATTGCTATCAGGATTCAACTGTGTAGTTTTTGAGTCCAACTCATCCAACTCATGAAACATGGGTCAATGAGTTGGACTCAAAAACTACACAGTTGAATCCTGATAGCAATATCACTACATCATCTATGCTAGTAGCAATAGATCTCAACAAATATTACTATGTGTGGCAGAGCTCCTGCCATTTTATCTCAACAGATGAAAATTTACAAGCATATGGTAGCAAATATTATGCAGTAAATAATAATAGTTGAGATCCCAAATAAAACAGTTACAGCCAAGTTGCCAAGCAAGGTTACTAAGGATGCAATATATACCAGAGTTTAGACCACGTGGGGTCACTAGTTCATGCTACTAAAGCAGAATATTCAATATAAGCATCTATGTATATTTATGCCTAAGAAATTCAAACTTTTTTTCATGAAAATTGACTCAGATTATGATTAGAAAGGCAACAGCATTTAAATTTTTTAATACCGTGGGGTCATGCCTAACAGTAATGCATAATATTTTTGTATTGTGTATTGTGTATTGTTCAGTCTTCAAACAGAGATTGGTATTTTGTTGTTCAGTCTTCAAATATTTGTCTTCAAATGAAAGTATTGACAAGTAGGAATTGATGACATCACATCTTTGACCATTCCTCATGCATCTGCGGATCGACAAATTCTATCCATCAACATCAACCGGTCCTCATCGGTTTCCATGGACAGAAACCCATTGAGGATGGCTAGCTTCTCCATCAAGATCTGGTAGAATGTGATCGCATCGCTACTGCTCACCTGAGGCATGGCTTTCAAAGTTTTCCATGCTCCACCTAACACGGCCTGTTCCTGAGAATGGTCAACTTTGACAACCTGAGGCACTTTAAGGCTCTGTGTTAAGGTCTGCATTGTCTCACAAATCATATCCAAGGAAGATGCCAAACTTGCCTTCCTCTTCCTTACCCTCCTCTGCGATGATCCCGTGCTCGGACATGATCGGGGAGTTGCAGTCTCATCATCCAGATCACGCTGAGTCTCAAAAGATGTGCCACACTCGGGCCCATCAACATCAACACTAGCATCATCATCATCATCATCTAACTGTGCAGGGCAGTTATAGTGCCCTTCCTCGGCCTCGCCAGCAGTTGTTGTGGCAGTCCCATCAGCGATGTCATTGCCAACAATTATGGCAAGGTCATTGTAGTATGGGAAAGATGTTCTTTTGAACATCCTAGCTGACCTGTACTCTCGAGACTACACAAACACCAAAAAATGTGCATTGGACTATCAGAACAACATGCACAACAAAAACCAGATTTGCATAGTTAAGAGAGCGGATATAAAAGTCATGAAAAGACAAATTTACCTCGAAAAGTTTGTCCCAGACCGAATCCGCTGCCTCCATAGTTTGTGTTACTTCGTTCCAACCGAAGCCACTTTTGCTCCTCAAATCTCTCACAAGCTTGAATCCTTGCTTCCAAGTTTTCAGCTTGTTCTTGAATTGGTCTTTGCTTAGGTTCATAGTCAACTCCACATTGAACTGCCTTTCAATGGCAGCCCACGCTTCTTTTTTGAAGCCACCTTCGCATTTTCTGCCAAGGTGGACTTGGTCAATGAGGAAATCGAGGAAAACCCTTTCCATACGTTTGGTCCAGATCATTTTCTTACTGGACGAAGGCTCTTCCAACATAATCAGGTCTTGAGCACTGCCATCAATGCTCATGAGTAGCTCAGTCATTGCCATGTAGTAGTCTGCACATGGCTATCAATGTCAGGAGATAAATACATAGAAGGCATCATGTATACAAGGCATAGCATAAGGAAACCAAACAACATGCATCAAAAGGAAACCATACAACCATACATCCAAAGGAAAATCAGAATCATGTATACAAGGCATAGTATAAGGAAACCATACAACCATACATCAAAAGGAAAACATACAACCATACATCGAAAGGAAAATCAGAATCATGTATACAAGGCATTGTCAGAATCAAGTATCCATCAAAAGGAAAACATACAACCATACATCAATATCTCTGCATATGTCATCAAAAGGAAACCATACAACCATACATCAAATGTCAAAGGAAACCACTATACTGCACAATCATTAACCAACAAGAAAGTACAGCTATTCTCTATGTCTATAGTCTTCCCACATCCTACTCGCTAGGTCATCCCGAAACTGTGACCACTCATGTCTATCCTGCTGAGAGAAGCCATATGTCTGTAACATTGGCACATCGACCCCACCACAATCATGATCATCCTCCTCTTCCACTTCCACCTCAAGTATGCCATCCACTTCCGTGATGTAATTGTGAAGTATGCAACATGCCAAAACAATATAGGATTGTGTCATGATATCATAAGTCGTTGCATGTCTCAGGATTGGAAAATGCCACTTCACAATACCGAAGGTGCGTTCTACTGCATTTTTGAGAGAGGCGTGTCGGTTATTGAACAACTCCCTGGCATTTTGTATTGGGTTTTCTCTTGAAAATTCCTTCAAGTGGTACCGTGTAGATCGGTAAGGAGCGAGAAATCCAGGGGCATTCGGATATCCCGCGTCCACTAGATAATATTTTCCTGCAGAGCATTAGCAGAGTGTTAGGACTGAATACATAGTGTGCCCTTTAGTACATTAAACTATGATTTGGCTTACCGGGGGGGACCTCAAGTGGTTCTGCTCTAGTCAGAGCTGAACTTAGAACACGACTATCGGCAGCAGACCCTTCCCAACCGGCAAGAACGTATTGGAACATGCAGTTAAAGGAAACTGCAGCGAGCACATTTTGCGACAGGTTCCCTTTTCTATCATGATATTTACTCTGCTTCTCAATCTCGACAGTGACTAGGATGTGTGTTCCATCTATAGCTCCAACACAGTCCTATCAAATATGGTGTATGGGAAAATGCAAAATCAGCCTCTGATATGGTGGGGAACACTGTACCAAACAACATAATCAAAAGACCAAACAATGCACCTTGAAGTACAGAACCATACGGGGGTTCCCAGTAATTTCAAGAGGAGTGCCTGGTCCAGGCGGTTTGAAGTAATCTCCATGAAGTGCTAAGATGCTTGTCAATACCTTGTGAAAGTACCTACTGACTGTCTCTCCGGAGTGCCCAAAGTTATGGGCAATCTTGCGGTTCCGAAGATTGTGCCCAAGAGTGTGGAGGAACATCACTAGTTGTTCATCTATTGTCAAGTGTCTGCTATCCTTCAACGTTCCTCTCTGCCTTAATATCATAGCTAGTTTAGAGAAGGCAACCCGACTCATCCGAATCTGATCATGACAATCAACTTGAGTAGAGTGAACAATCTCTCTATAAAATGAATTGCCTTTTCAGATTCTTTTCCCTCTGTTGCTACCTTCTTCAGCTTGCAGTAGTTTGAGCACAACAACCAAGGCACAGAGACAAGAGATAATCCGGGTGTATGTGGTATTCCTAAGTATTTGTGCATACGCTTGTATACTATCGTCAGGATCCATCGGTGGCCTGAAACGTGGACAACATAAACGTTGTCAGACATGATTGTATATCAAGAAATGAAGTATGGGAGCAAGCAATAGTAAATGGAATACAGCAAGGACTACCAACTGGTTAGGATCATAAGCCCATAAAGAACAATGCAAGAGTACATACCTATATAGATACAACGAGGACTAGCTATGTAGATGCAAGCACTGTGCATGATCATCTAATCTAAATTGCTATCATACGTATATACATACAAGCATACATATATACATACATGTATACATATAGGCATACATACATACATACATGTATACATACGTACCGATGTCCTAGATGTGGTGGATAAAGATTGTAGCATTGAGAGTTTATTAAGGAAAATCGTCTTATATGTAAGACTTCATGATTTTCCTATCAAGCAAAACATAGAATAGCATAAAGTAGTTTGATATATCCTAATCAAGGAAATAAGCCTTTAAGAGCATATTGAAGTTATAGATGAGGTTCTCCTATGCAATGATTTGTACTTTGTTATATAGAGAAAATACAAGGAAGGAATAGATAGTAATGTACGATCATATTTTGTGTCAAGTTAATCTATGTCCCTAGGAAGGAATAGAAAAGACAATGCATATTTTGTGTCAAGTTAATCTATGTCCCTAGGAAGGAATAGATAGTAATGTATGATCATCCAATACTATGTTAGAGAGGACATAATGTAATCAGATGCACTAAATGAGGACATCTCATAGTGACTGTCCCTTGTGTAATTGCTACTTGAATGTATTGGTATTGAACCATGCAAATGCTTTTCTTCTTGATAATAGGCAATACATTCAAGTGACAATTACACAAGGGGTAGTCAATGTGAGATGTCCTCATTTGTGACAAGGACAATCACAAATAAGGACAGTCACTGTAAAGACAACATGATAATGTATAGTCACTGTAAGATGGCCTTATTTGTGACTGTCCTTATAGTGACTGTACATTATCATGTTTTCTATACAGTGGCTGTCCTCATTTGTGACTATCCCTGTGAAAATGAGGACATCTCACAGCGCCCATCATTTCTGAATGAAGGGATGTCCTCATTTGAATAAATCCACAGTTATGTGCTCAAATAAATCCAATTTAATCTGGTGGTCGGGTCCGGGAAACTCCACGTTTTTGGAGTTAAACCCCATTTTAAAAAATTCAACAAATTCTGAAAAAAAATTCTAATTATTTTCCTTTGTAGGATCTCATACAAGTCTCAACATCAATGATCATCTATGAGCAGTGAGCATCATCAAGGTCCTTGCTACTGGAGAAACTTATTTTAATTACAGAGAATCTTACTTGGTTGAGAAGTTTCATCTTTCAAATGCAGACGCAGCAAATATTCTCACTAATTTTATGGGAACCATGTACCTGTTGTGCTTTCTTTGAGGATTTATAGAAGATTAGTATTCCATGCACATCAAATTCATCTTATTCCGGGCTTGACACAGACATAGAACTGCCTTGTATTCATTACAGATTTGGAGGCATAGATTATTATTATGTTTCTATAGATTGTGTTTTTTATTGCTTTTAAAATAGATCATATAGTAATATCCTTCTTGCTAGGATAATTCAATTGGCTTACCACAACCCATGTCACCCTAAAGATGATACTTTGAGACTATCTTCAGGACATCCTTCATATTGATAGTCTCTTTTGGCTATCTATTTTGGCATGTTTTCCTGTATTGTCAGTGCACTTTTTACCAGTCTTTTAGTACATCTTATACCTAAAGCTCATTGGAGACAAGTAGAATACTTTTCTGGTTTATTCTGTATAATAGTCATTTGTCTATCAAATTTTAAGATTTCTTTCTTTCTATTTTTGTATAACAGTAATTTGTCTATCAAATTTTAAGAATAATTCATAGATGTTCTTCATCTTTCTATTTCGGAGAGCTTATTTTGAATTGAAATGATGTATGATTGGATATTTGGAGAGCTTACTAGCTTATGATGTATGACTCAGGAGAATCCAAGAATCTGTGTCTTTTTGTTTGCCAACTTGATAAAAAATCACACCTTAGAAATTTAAAACTGGAATTCTCATTTTACTAATTTCTTCTATGGTCTCGCCTGATATTTTAAAGCAATTAATATTTGCCCAAGAAATGACTGACTCTGTTTGATGGTACCTGACAACATCTGATATTTTAGCAAACATTGATGCCTAGCTCCTCTAAGCCATTGTTAGTTTGTTTACCTGTTGAACAAATATATATATATATATATATATATATATATATATATATATATATATATATATATATATATATATATATAGTTAAACATGGGATAGGATTATTGAGATATCTCAGTATAAATCTAATATTTGTGCAGGGGTGGAAAACACAATAACAATGCATTACAAAAAAAAATTATGCCTTGCATGCAGTTGAAGCAGAGGACAATCAAAGGATTTTATGCCCTTTGTTCAAAACAAACTAACAATGGCTTAGAGGAGCTAGGCATCAATTCAGGAGATAGTCATTGTATACCTGATAGTCATTGTATGGGACCGCCCCACGGAATTCATTCCCGAATGTTTTTTGAACTATAGCAAAATGATTGAAGTGAAAGGACGCGACTTTGAATTGATTCCGTTTGGTTCAGGGAGAAGAATTTGCCCTGGCATGTCTTTGGCTTTGATTGTGGTGAGCCATACATTGGGCCGGCTGCTTCAGAGCTTCTAGTGGTTTGCTCCACAAGGAGCTGAAATTGATATGACAGAAGGGCTTGGGCTCACAATGCCCAAATTAATTCCGTTGGAGGCCATTATAAAACCTCGCCTTTCACTCCATCTATACTAATATGATTGGAGTCAAGAGTTTAACACCTGACCACATTGTGGGTTCTCGCTCATGTACACGAATCTTCATCACCAGTTCAATGGAAACAAAACTGCTGATTCAATGAGTAGGTTATATGTTTTGATGATTTATAATTAATTGAAATTTGATTAGTTAAAATAAATATTTGATAATTGATTTCGTTGAAGTAGAGATTAACAGTTTAGGATACTGAATGTTATTTTGGTAAACAAGTTGTAAGAAGTCTGCCCAAAACAAAACAAACATCAACTGTTTATAGGAATGAATGTGTTCTCACTTGATTCCCAATTATAATCATTCATTCTATGGAGTGTGTAATCTCATTTCATCAAAAAAATTCAGAAAGTCAGAATACAAGTCCTGAAGAAAACGTTATCAGACTTGTTTTCCATTTTTTGAAGCTCGAGACAAATGTACCCAATAGACTGATACCACATAGTACTCAATAATGCAGATCATTACAAAGTTTACATCAGCCACATTGAACGCTTGTGTCCAAAATGTAAGGCGTGGGCTCAAGTCGCGGATAAGGATGGAGGGTAAATAAAATGTTCACAAACCCTAACAACTAACAAAAATGTTCGCAAACCCTAACAACTAACAAAAATGTTCGCAAACCCTAGCGTCAATTTTCTGCAAGAACGGAGATGGATATTTTCATACCTGGTGCTGAAACACTGCAAACCCTAGCGTCGAACACTGCAGCACAAAGCCGAACACACAGACGAACACGAATGCGCGGCAATCGCTGTTTCCAAACCGTGGAAATGGCTGCATCAAAACGTGGTTATTTGCGGACCCGACGGAAAGATTAAAAATGATCTGAAGTCCAAAAATGTGGAGTTCCCCGGACCCGACGGAAAGATTAAATCTTGTTTAGTTGTCAACAAAACTGTGGATTCGAAAGTCATTCCACCTCCTGAGGTGGAATTCTGAAATCCATGTTTTCGGTGAAATGGGGTCACGCAAATTCACATTCTCATTTTGTAAAAGCGTTCTCAAACAGGGAATTGCACCCCATAACCAAGTTATGGGCGGCATAATCCGGTTATGGGGTGCAACCAAACGGGCCCTTAAAGATTGGGGTCATGGGGAGGATATATGAAATGGCACGTTGTCAGCGTGCAAACAAATATGTATTGCACATAGTCAAATTGAATATCTGGCTTCCATTCAATTGCAAAGCTGACTTACACCAACTTAGATTGAATATATGGCTTACATAAAAGCAGAATTTTAAGTCTACTGCCTAGCTGACTTACACCAAGCAAAAATTTAAGTAGTTTGGCTTATATTAATCAAGTTGTCAATTGATTATAGTTGGCTTACATCAGGTAAAAATTGTAGTCAATTCAATATGTGTCTTTCATCAACTAAATATTTAATACTTCTTTCTGAATTCCAATCCAACCAAATAATTAAGTATTTGCTTTCTGAATTCCATGTTTAAGTGGGTAATGTTGAAAATGTATAGCATGGAAGTAGGTTTATCAATGTCAATCATATCTTTTCATTTATGATTAGAAAATATATATTCTAAACTTCATGTTTAAGTGGGTGTTGCAGAAGGTTTATTAATGCAGGGTAATTTATTTATTTATTTATTATGGGAAAGTGTAATTAGAGGTTTAAGAATTGAAGGATTTTTTAATGGAAAACATTTTTTTGGGTTAGAATTTCTTAAATTGTTTAAGTTAAATATATTACTAGTTTATATCTTCTATAAATTTTGATCTTGTGGATTTTTTATTTTGATATCCTACCTTGAAATTATTGCATTAATAAACAAAAAAAATTTAGTGAAAAATCCTTATTGTGTAGAGCTTCCTCATTTTTCAATGGCAGACTGGTTGTTATGCATGTTCTCATTTGTTCAGTAAGTAGTATGCATGTGATGAGAATTGTAGAACATACCCATTGTAGAGAAAAATTAACTTGCTATGATAAAGAAAAAGCTACAAATCATGAATTGTAAAGTAACTCACTTATAGTAACAACAAAGGCAATATTTCCTACAAAGTGAATGATGTTTATAATAAGAGGTGAGACCCTTATTTTCTCTTATGTGCACTATTTATATGATATTTACATTTTAACTTGATGTGTATACTTTTCTATTAGTCTTTCTTAAAAATACGCTCCTACCACCCAAAACATTGTAGTATATTTGCTTAAATTTTGATATTAAAAAAAACATTGTTGTGAAGGAACATGATGTATTATTGATTTATTGAATCCCAAGAAGAACTTGTTTCACTACACTTTTTGGAATCTCAATATATAGAACAAGCAATGTTGATGATTACCTTTGAGGAGGGTCATAGACTATTATCTTGTTTGGCCAAACCCATAAGATCTAGTTCAATGGTTCTAGAATGAGGATTGAAGACATGACAAATAATCATGCAATATGCTAATTCATGTGTAACTATTGATATGATGTTGATACAATTCTCTAAAGATATTATAATTTATGTACCAATGCACAATGTTGAGTTCAAACCTATGATTCTCTTCTTTTAAAAATTAGGCCACTAGTAAATTTTAGCTTGAATTTCGATGACGATTGGTCGATTTTTCGATGCAAATTGGTCGACCAAACGACCATTATTGTTGTCAAAATTTTTGCATCAATTATTTGACACATTATATGTTTGTCACATATTCGACCTTTATAATTGTTGAAGTTTCAATTGATCCGACGTCAAAATCATCAATTCAATATGGAAGAATGCCTGACATATCTTTCATCTTTTTCGACCAATATTGGTTGCATTTTTTACCACATATGGTCCGAAAATTGATCAATGAAACACGTTGACTATATAGCATTGCAGTCGAACTTAAGGTAGTGCAGTCAAAATATCGACGACCGATGGTCAAAAAATTTGTCGAGTGTATAGCATTCTCGTCGAACGTACAGTCATTGGTGGTCAAAATATCAACAACAAATTAATTTTTTTTTAAATAAAATATATTATGAAATCTATTAATATATTATAGTGATTTATGGGTGCCATCTATACGTGATTTGGTTGTTATGGGTGTCATCTAATGTTTTCTTCATGGGTGCCATCTAATGTTTTCTTCTTGGAGTAAAATTATCTTAAGTCTATGAAAGATCTCTCAAAATAATGTATGCAACCCTTGAACTAAAGATAGTGAAAACTACATCCTCAAGTCAAAAGGATGAGGAAGTGAATGCATATGTATTAAGAAACTCTACTTATTATCATAGATTACAACTCAAAAAATTTACTTTAGTTCATGATATACAGTTAAAATCATACTTATCTTCTCTTAATCACTTCCCCAAAACATTATCTATCCTTATACATTGCACATATTTGTTTACTCTTAACAGTCACTGCTTGCTTTGCATCCACTATCTCTTCATTGTGAGTGATGAGTACATCACTTTCATATTGATATTTACCAGTATCATATCACTATCAACTATCATGCCCTTGGTCCTCGTGTCCATAATATCTCTATTTCCATACAATGTTGGTGGTCTTTGTTGTTTGTGGCAATGATCCCTATATCATAGAACTACTATGTTTCCTTTAATCATCCATTATTTGAAGTATTTATCATTACTGTAATAACAAATTTCCCACATATCACTATTTTCAAAAAATGATGTCACTACAATGTCTTTCCTTTGTTCTCTTGACCTTGGGTCTCATTGTGCATCTTCACTTGGACTATCCAGTTAATTGATGGCTGCAATCTCTATATGCTTCTTTACTATTAATGGATACTTGGGGCCATTTTTATCATGGTTGTCTTTAACTCTGTCAAAATAGTGCTTTGATGCCCTGTCCATGTTTCCATACTCCTACCATCAAATATACGCGAGGATCATATCTTTGATTTAAAAAATCATATTGCACTGTTCTTGACCTTGTACTAATGTAGCAATGTAACAATATTTATTTGGAATGCTATCCTTCAATTGCTATGGCTCTCATTTTCATGAGGCATTAGAAATTCATTTTTTGATCCATCCCACTCTACACAATTATTCTGCATCAATTGATCATTGTTGTTTGACATATGATTGATGCTTACTATTACACTTCATAGTTTATCACTATCCTATCATCGTGTTTATATTGAAATTGCCATTTCTTTCTCATAAATCATGCTTTAATTGTAATCATTGTCTTTGTCTTTGTTTGAAAATTCCATATCATTTTATATAAGCTCCTACTGCTTATTGCATATGAATGTTCTAATTCTTCAAATAACTATACAACTGTTATTCAATGATGAAATAACATGTGGCCTTCTTTATTCTCTGTTCTTTTTATTGATGTCATTGTTTTGCCTATTAGACTACATATAGGACATTTGGAAACTAAAAATGAATTGAAGAGGATTAAATACCTAAAGAGTGAATAGGAATCTCCAAGGGCCAAAACTTGACATGTGTGACTCAACTATAGTTTCCTTAATCCTCGAATCTCTACCATTTGTATGAACCTCTTCTATTCCTAACACTATCTTCTCTTGGTTCATATCTTTCTATTGGACTGTGTGTGGCACATGTTGGTTACTATTGGTCATTTTCATTTCATTATAGCATGCCTATTGGTTGTTCACTTGTTCCTAGCCTTTAACTATGGCTATCCTCATGAAAACATATACAGATGCCTCCACTTTATTCTTTTAAAAGTTCCCTTTCTCTTATTGGCATTTTGTCCTCAACAGTCATGTTTAGTGTTATTGATCTATTACAACATCTTATTACTATATTGTTGCTCTTTATTTGTGCATTGATAACTCTTTTTGGAAATGACTGTCTTCACACAGTCATGCAAATGCCTTTGAATCCTTATCATGAATAATATTATTGTTGTTATCATTATACCTATCATATAATTATCATTTGATGTTTTCAAATCTTGCAAGAACTATCACTTTATGCAACTAGAAAATATTCTATGACTAAGATTTGGCTTCTTTCTCTCTTGCAAGCATTTGTAGGTAGCAGAATGGAAGGATTTGAAGACATGCAGTAGTATGACCTTGGGATTTGTCATTCAGGAAATGACATATCCCTTTTCTTTTCATATGCAAATAATACATATTGCAAATGTCAAAAAGTATTCAGGACAAAAAGGAACCAAAGACCATTGATATACTTCTTGCATTTTCGAAGAATATAGAATAGCACAATAAACTATAAAGTCATGATTCCTGCAACATTGTTTCTGTTACAGTTCCCCAATTTGCTCCACTACTCCACACTGACAGAAAGATCAAAATAGCACAAAAAAGTCAAAATTTACAGTTTTCCCAAGACTAACAATGCATTCATCCATAAAAGAAAAGGAACTGCTCTAGCATTATGCAGATAAAGAACAAGTTTAAAGCATAGTATTTATTCACTATTTGGAGACATGAAGAAGCAACATTACAATTGAAATAGAGAGTAATTACTAAATAAGACCTCCTTGTAACTCATACTATTTTGAAATTATTGTCCATACCTTTTGATGGTTTGTCAATCCAAGGTCCATTCATGATATTTAAGATGTTGCAAGCATTTGTATAATCTACATTCGGAAGCAGTTTTGGGGTTAATAAGAAACACCTACAAAATGAAAGTCATTTGCATTAGTCATTTGGAGTGTCAGATTCCATCTATCCCAAAATTGACAAGGTAAAGAACTATCACACATAAATGAGATCCATTCTTACTGTGGTGTGTTTGGTTGACTTGCAACCCTAACTAGTTACTGAAACATGTTCTTTTCATTTATGGGATCCATTCCTAGTATACACAAGAACCAGTATGCTAGAGCATGACCTTGTAAGACACTTTAATTAATGCAATAAAGAAGCTCACAATTTACTCTCCATATTTGTATGCTAGCATAACATTTTGGAAGTCTTTAACATACTGTGTCATTGCTAAAATAGAATATGTAAATTTCAATATCTAAAATCAAGACTTAAAATAACAATATGAATGTTATAAATATCTACCATATAAAATTCTACTAACCTTGATTTATTTCATCTACTACATGAAATGGGCAGTTTGTAAGGTCCTATAGTGAAACAAGATACAATATTGTTGATATTGGTTGTTCCTGTTGAAAAGTCATCATTTTGTTAGCATTTCATAAATGTACAAAATTATCATGGAAAATGATTGCATTCTATGTAAGTTTGAAAGTGAACTTAATCCATACCCCTCTAGACTAGTGATGAGCACTAAGTACCTACAACTGTCTAGTTTTCCTGAAAAGGCATAAAGTCAAAGCTTAGCACAAAAGGAACAACTACATCAAGGTAAAATAAGGATTCTCCAAAGATCTACAAGTTCTTTCAGGGAAAGATGAAAACCAGAACAACAAAAATATGGATAATAATTTTATGTACTTGACCATAAACATTCAGGTACAACAAAATAGCTAAGTTACTTGTACAGATATGGGCACGGGCATCCGATACGTGGATAGAGACAAAAAAAAGTTTTGGGGGTTTGCATACGTGGGGTCAGAAAAAAAAAATTGTGTGCATGGGTGGGTGGGTGGCTGTACACGTGGGTGTGTCTATATATATACACAAGAAAAAGTTAAAGAAATATACATAATTAAATCATTTCATAGTATGATACTTCATCATTGATCAATGGCAAATGCCAAAGATAAATATTAAATGTCAATTGATAGTTCAAAAATATTCAAATAAGGCATATCATATATGTCTACATTCACGATTCCAATGATAATCATTACAATTACAAAATGTAGTTCAAGATTCATCAATCATCAAAAGGATTATAAAAAAATCATCATCTATTGGATTTTTATTTTCAGCTGCTGCAAGTTCAAGATCATTTGAACTGAAAGTAGTTCCACTTGCACAGATGTAGCATGTGTAGGGATGCCATCATCATCAGTCGTAGTGAGTCTAGTAAGATCCTCAATGGTTGCATGATTTAAAGTAATAAGGACACTATATTCCACAATCACAAGGACAATCCATACAAGGTACAGAAGAGTGGTAAAATTATTGTAATCAATCATGTACAACACAATGTTAATAGTGGATTAGAAAGAATGCTCAACAAAAAAATAGAAAAAGTAGTGGATCTACAGCATGGAAGAAGAGAAAAGAAGTGTGACAATGCAAAATACCTAGCACCTATAGAGTTTCTTTCACAATGGGTCTGGAGTGTATATGAAAAAAAGTGAAAGTATCAGACTTTATCTAGGAACTTTGTATCCTAAATAGTAGACATAAATTTCAATGGTAGTACATATTACCTTTATTTTCTTTCAAGCAAGCAATCATTTTAAAGGAACTCATTATTGGAAATACTTGATTACATAAAGTATAACTTCAATATGTCCTTATGTATAACTTAAAACTATCCAATTTATTTGAAAAATGAGTCAATACAAAGCATTAATATCAATATGGAGGTCCATAAACCATACTTGAGGAGTGTTGTCAACATGTGTGGTGCATAATAGATCAAGTTCAAACATCTTTAAATCACATATTATTGAGACAGTCAGTTTTAGACTGTTTAGGGACAGTTTTGGGGTGGTTAGAAATGGTTGCAGTTGGTTTTAGGGAATTAGAAGTCTATATCAATGTTGATCCACTAGTTTGGAGACATGATGTAGAGTTGGTGATGTAAGGGGACATTTTTGTAATGTATCAAATCAATAAACACCAGTGATTCTTGCAACTGTGTCTCTGCCCATGGGTATAGTCCACCATAACAAGGTAGTAGTGAATTCTCATGTTCATTTAAAACGTGATCTTGATGGGATGATAATGTAGAATCACAGACTATTGTTTTATTTACATGTTTAAGCAACTATGTCATGTTTGGATTGTTCTTGAGACATAGAGATTGACTGGTATTTGGGTCTGTGACTGATGTTTGGGTACAGTCAGCATCGCTAGGTTGAAATCCTTTAAGTTGATGTAACTCTCTGGTGCAAGGCACCTTGGCAAAGGCATGAAAAGAGAGTCATTTAGACTCATGAAGGTTAAATGATCTAGAAGGATCCAAATATGGATGTAATTGGACTTGCGGTCCATTTTGTATTTGATGCATTTGAATGTAATAAGCCTAAACATATAAAGGCATGTAATAGGAGGTGAATGGAATTATAAGGTCAAAATGCACCTAGGGGGGGTCATTAAGGGTCATTATGTTGATCCCAACCTAGTAGAGGGATCTAAAGACCTATAAGGTCTATAATAAATGTAATGTGGCCACTAGGGCCAATAAAATATTGTAAAAACACTAAAAGTACCAAAGTGTGTAATTTGCCTATAATGGAAAAATAGGCCTAAACAAAGGCTTAGTCGGGATTAGCAAGGGTTTAGGAGGGCAGCGAAAGTAGGATATCCTTTCTAAAAGGTTGATATGAATGAAAAGGGGTAGAAGTTGTCAAAGTTGACAACTTGTTGTCAACTAGACAACCAACATAAACAAAAAACTAATTATAACAGTCATAATAACTGACTGTGTGCAGTTGACAGAGAAGTTAACCATCAACTAGTCTTTGGTGTTGCTATTTGATGGTGTAGTCATGAGTTAGGAGAGGGGAGAGGAGTAAGAAGATATTTTTAAGAGTTTTGTGTCACAAAAACATTGTAACATATGCCTTGATACAATAAAATGTAAATACATTTCAAAAGACCCTGTCCCTGCATGTGAGGGTACAGTTGGTGTATTTGATGCTCAAAACTGCTCTTTCATGGAGAATATGAATAAAAATAGATGGTTTAATATTATGTTACATGCCTTAATACATTCAAAGGTTTTTGGAGTGTAATACCCCAAAAATGGGCTATAGGTTCATTAATCTCCTATATCGACACATCAAATGAAATCAACATCAAAGTCCTAACCTAAGGCACATCGGCACATTATCGAATCTTAATTGATTATCCTAAATTCTGCATCAAAGAATATTCCTTATTCCTATTTATCCTAATTATCTTTAATTTAAATGATTATTTGGCGATAAATCATATTTATCCTAAAGTTTGATTAATTGAATATTCTAAATATTTAATTAATTAGATTTAATACTAACACTTAATTATTTAATTAGATTTAATTATATTTATTCCTAAATTGTATTATTTAAATTTTGACAATAAATCAAATATCCTATGACTAATTGATTAAATTCTTATTTAATTAATTAATGTCAATTATCAAATTTAATAATATAGTTTTTGAATAAGAGTTTGATTTAATAATTGATTAACCCATAAATCAATTATTTTATTTAAAATCGGTTAAGTTGAGGATAAATCACTTTATTTATTAAATTAAATTTATAATTAATTATGCACATCCAAAAAAATAGTTAAGCTTTAAATCATAAAATCAATTCAAGTTGTTTTAAAAATAAACTCAACTCTCTTTTGAGTTGAAAGCTGATCTTAACTTCTGATTTAAATCAAAAAGTTGATTTGCATGATTTTGTGAGTTAATCTATCTCTAAATTCTTGATAACTCAAAAATCAACCTGAGTTTATCAAGAGTGATTTATGGCTTTTTCCATGCACCTCCAAAGTCGTGGATTTCTATAAATTAAGGCCTCAACTCTTCATTTTGGATCCATCCATGAATTGCATCCTCATGTTGGCAAATTGGTGATCGAAGAATCCATCTTTGTGAATCCAAATTGTTGTGAGATTTTCATTGTTTTTAAGCATTCATATCATATAGCATATCATTGTTAGATTAATTGCATGTCATATCAGTTTCTCATATAGAGTAGATTCATATCAGTTTATCTCACCCTATTGCATAGAAAATCCAAAAAAAAGAAGATTAATTTGCATTCATCTCATATCTAGATTCTGCATTCAAATCCTTCGTTTAGGTGTCATCAAGGTCACTGATCTCGGTCCAATCTAAGAATATCATACTCGCACCTACTAGAAGGTAGTAAATTGATTGGTTATATTAGTTTCCATTTCACTACACGATTTTGATTTTAACTAACCTCTAATGTTTTACTGAAGTGTTGTGTCTACAGCTAGGTACAAAATTCACACACATTTATGGCGCCCACCGTGGGGCCCTGAAATGGGTTTCCATTCAATTTCTATCAATTTCTATCATCTTCTTGTTGATTCTATTCCAAGCTGCAATTTTTAATTTATGTCTATACAATTTTCATATGAGTTTTGTCAGAAACTCGTACCAAGAAGGACCCACTGTCATACGATAATTGATTTGATTGAGGATCGTATCATCAGAAACAAAGTGTCGTTTGGAAGCTCGGTTGTTGTATGATCTTATACCCATTGTCATATGAGTTTCTGGACTGTCGTCTGGGAGGTGACCCACTATCATACGAGTTTCAATGCCAGGTTTCAATTGTCATTTCACTTTTTTAGCCAATTTTCCAGATTTGGACTGACAGCTAACATTAACAATTGAAATTTGCTGTTTCTGATTGATTTCTGCTGATTTTGATGGGGAAAAGCTTGAGAGTTGCTAAAAATAGGTAAAAATATACTAAGCACATTGCAAGGAATTTAGATAATCTTCTCAGCTGATAACATTTTGATTTGGACTAAAACAAACATCTCACGTGTCTGGCTTGTGTGACCTTTTATTGCTTTCATATCACAAATTTCATTTTGGGCTATAAAAATGAACATAGATTTGCTTTTCAGCATCTTTGTTACACATAGTAAATAGGCCCTATGGACACTATTTGTGGTTCTTGAGGGAGTTAGTTTCCAGCGAAACTCTTCTCAACAAAGGAACCCTTGTAGGTAGGGAGGTTACTGAGAGGGTCTCACGTTCTACTAGATTTGTGCGTCTTCAGCTTCTAATTGATACATTCTCTCTCCGGTGAGGTTGATAGATCATAAGTGGTTGACATCATAGATCTTTGTGAGATAATCTTGGTCTTAGCATGTTGGATTAATCAGTCTGCTTTGTTTGGGTTAAAAGTGAAAAGGCTAGAGGACTATGCTCTACTCCCTTTTTGGGTAGTATCAGAAACTTAGATCCTTGAATCTGGAACCAGTCTCCATGTGGTATCTTTTGTGAGTCACCTTTAGAGAAGGTTAACCATAGTGGACATTCCCTTAATTGGGTAAACCACATTGATGGAACCTCAAGCGGTAATAGCCATTTTTGTCATGGTAGCAGCAGCCGCTATATAAATGTCCTTGTGGAGGAAATCTTCACAGGTGTGGTCTCTTATTGGGCTATCAAATCTCCCTAGCAACTCCTGATTGATTAATTTCTCAGACTGTGTCAAAACCCCGGTGCACCTAGATTGGAGTTTTCCCTCTTGAGATCACAAAAGTTGCAGAGTTAGACCATTACTACAAACCCTAGTGAGGCCAAATTTTCATTTTCTAGGAATATGTGCATTATTGCAAAATTGTTTGGAACATACACTATTAGCACTCCTAGGGATTAGCACATTCAGTCACTTGGTTGTTCATGTGTAGGGTTGCTTTGTCCCCTGTCCATTATTTTTAGACATGCTTGAAATCACTTGCTTGTTGTTTTGTGTGCCTATTTATTTATCTAGTTACTAATAATGAATCAATTTGGTACAATCTTCAAATCTAGACAGACAATTTTGTGAACAATGTGAAACTGAAAACCTAAAAAATTGCAAAATCTGATGTCAAACACCTTTCTGGAGTCAAAAGTCATCTTGTAAAGTCAGAAAGTCATACGACTTTTGGAAATTGTCATTTCAGAACCCCCGAATTGTCGTATGGTAACTAGTATATTGTCGTATGAGTTTTGCTGCCAGTCACTTCAAAAAGTCAAAAACCCTGCTATCAACTATTGTATGAGTTTTGCAACTATCATACAAGTTTTCCAATTATCATTTCATATCCTACCCATTGTCGTACGAGCCTACAAAAATTCATTCGAGAAATTTTGAAAAATTGCCAGAAAGTTGTCAAAATTGCCAAATACCTAGCTTTTCAGCCTATTTCTAGAGTCTGTCAAATAAATCACTATGTCAAGAATAGAACAACAACTACTGAGAATCCAATCATTTTCCTAAAGTGGCCTTTTGAGTTTGATTCAGCCTTCTGTTTAATCGATTTGAGTCTTTTTCATCTTGTGTCAAAACCTTGTCATAACTATCAATCTTCAATCCATCTTCAAAATGGCTAAGTGTTGTGAACTCATGTCCGCTATCTTTTAGGCATCTACCCATACATCCAAGGCATAGTCTCCTTCATTTACATCCAATCTTATCCTCAATCAACCAAACTTTGACAAGATTGTGTCATTTGATCTTCTTGAATCAGATCTTTCTTCAGTTGTCTTCATCGTATTATTTTGCTTCACCCAAGGTTAATGGTGGAAACTACAACTTCCTCTCACAAGAAATTAGGGGAAACATCTCATACCTTACCTTTGACTCATATCTAGGGTCCAACTCTTGAACAACTATACAATTCTGGTCTTTACAAAGATGACGGTCTTGGCAACTTTCGATTAAAAACTGGTTACATACCCCCTCCATCAACTCATAGAGGTAATCAACAAACTCCTCCTTAATCTATCCTAGGGATTCCTAACACTCCTAACATGTCTCAAGAAGGGACAAACCATGGCTCTCAAAGAGCCCAGTTTCAACATGGTATGGATCAAGAACCTACACCTGCTAAAATTGCTCAATATCAAAACGATGATAACTTCAAAAGAATAATGAAACATTTCTTGAAAGAAGATAGAGAAACGTACTTTCTAGAGTTAGCTCATCAAGGAGATAAACTTCCTCCCAATTTTAATGTGGAAGATATCATTACACACAAGGAAGAAACTCCTATTTCAGCTATGATGAAACAAATGCACTCTATGCAAGTAAAACTTAACAAGATGGAAAAAGAAAAAGAACCTAAGGAGTTCTGCATGGAGGGCCTATGTCCTTTTCCATTTGATAAAGACTTGTATATGCCACCATTCCCTAAAAGGGTGGAAATGCTGAAATATGATAAGTATGATGGAAAATTTGATCCTCAAGATCACGTCAGAGAATTCTGTACTCAATCTATGGAGTTCATGCACGAACCAACCTATCTGATGTGTCTTTTCCCTCGATCTTTGGGAGAGGCAGCCATTCATTGGTTCTCTAGGATGCCACCTACAATCAAAACCTTTGAGGAGTTGATCAAATTTTTCTATCAGCAATACTCCTACAACATCCAACATCCAATCACCATGATTGATATCTAAAATCTCAAACAATATCCAGGAGAACCATTCCTAACATTTCTCAAAAGGTGGAGAAAGAAATTCTCTCTATGCTAGGCCTATTCCAGAAACTGAGATGCTGGAAATCTTCATCAACAATCTTGTTCTAGAAATCAACTACCCTTTACAAATGCAAAATCATACATCCTTTGACAAGATGGTAGATAATGCAATCAAAATTGAAAAAGTACTTGTGAGAAAAGGAGACGTCACACTTCAAAAGGACAAGTATGAATCTACTTCTAAGGATAAGAAAAAAAATTGGAACAAGAATAAGGGCATCATCATAGATGGTGTTTTTTATAATCTCCATGCCCCATATAAGGCACTTGCTTTCAATCTAACCATTGGTACTCAAGCCATCAAGGCTTCAGAACAAAAGGTGTTCGAATCATCTCAAAAGAAGCTAGAATACAAATCTTGGTCCACTGATAATAAATGAAAGTTCACTCCTCTTGGAGAATCTTTGGAATCAGCTATGAGAACTATGCTAGCTAATAACATCATCTCTTTCCTGAGATCTGACAATCTGATCCTGATCCTAAGCTGAAATGGTGGAGAGAGAATGAATTCTATGATTTCCATCGGGGTAAACGTCACAAAACTAATAACTACTTGCGCTTGAAGCATACCATTCAAGACAAGATTGATAATGGAGAAATCATGATTGATAATCCTAAAAGAAATAATGATCACACAACATTCACCAAACCATTTTCAAAGCATAGCCAAGGAGATTCGTCTTCTCAGCCTAATGTGGGTGCTAAGGTCAATTATGCCTATCCTGGAAATAATATTGTTATCAATATGGTTGAACCAAGCCTATCTAAGCATTGCAATGTCATCACAATTATAAGAAGAGATAGAGAAAATAAATTAGCTAATGTAGTTACTCAATCACAAGCTCAGGCACACCTACAAGGACAAATCCTAGATCAATCCAATGTCCCTAAGGTGCCTTTCAATCTATCTTCCGCTTCTAAACAAAGGGCAACGTCTAAATCTTCAAATCCTAAGGACACAAGGCCTACTTCATACAGTATCATTCAACAACTCCAGCACACAAATGCTAAAATCTCCATGTTTGAGTTGCTTCGGATATCTCCAGCTCATAGAGCCATCCTAGAAAAAGCTCTGCTAAGATCCAATGTTCTTGATAATCTTGATTTAGATAGATTCCAGGCTATGGTTGGTCATCTTACGTCTCCACAGTATATCTCCTTTTCAGAGGATGATGATATCTCCTTGAGTCATCCGCATAACCAACCCTTGCATATTGAAGTCTTGATCCAAAACCATCATGTCAAACATGTGTTGATAGATGGGGGCACTGGTCTGAATATTTGTTCTTATAGCTTTATCACACAATTGGGATTTTCAGA
This sequence comes from Chamaecyparis obtusa, assembly GCA_027943335.1. NCBI lineage: Eukaryota > Viridiplantae > Streptophyta > Pinopsida > Cupressales > Cupressaceae > Chamaecyparis > Chamaecyparis obtusa. The sequence goes on from BSBK01001976.1 coordinate 1,628,208, forward strand.
AACAACCATTGATCCTAGAAAGAAAATAACTATCAAATCATATGATGAAGAAGAAAGATCCTCCAAGGGAACAATTGTCTTGCCTCTCAGAATAGGTCCTGTCATCAGAGATACTATATTTCAAGTTCTTGATATACCTTTGGCTTACAACATCCTTCTAGGGAGACCCTAGATACATGAAATGAAAGCTATTCCTTCTACATACCATCAGTGCTTGAAATTTCCTTGTGATGGAGTAGAGGTAACCATTCCAGCTGACATGTCAACAACTTGCAATGCATTGAAGGCAAATGTGGATAAGCTTGTTCCTAATAATAGAGAATCTTCCATTAAGAAAATAGTTGTAGCATCCACATCTAAAATAGAAGATATCACAAAAGAGGTCAATATCAAGTAAAATGGTATGGGAGAATATACTATGGAGCCAGTCTTGTCTTTGACATCTCTCCCTATCTCGCCTAAGTCTTATGGGCAACCTCTAAAATAGTTCAAACCAGAATCTAAGGAACCTCTTGAGGCATATAAAGGAAAATTTGTTGCAGAAAAAGTACCTAAGCAAGAATTTGAAGAAGATGAAGTTGTTCTTGCATGGCTCTACAAAGATGAACTTGAATCCCAAGTTGTTCCACCTAGTGATTCTAAAGCATCAAAGGTTCCTTCTAAGTCATATGGCCCAGGGGATAAACTGATAGCTAAGATGGGATATAAAGGAAAAGGACCTCTAGGACTATAGGGTAAAGGTCTTATGTCACCTCTTGAACATCGTGGTCAAGCCAAAAGAATACGATAGGTCTAGGATACATGAAGAAGCCTTTTTATCTTAGCAAGAACTCCCCACATGTTCTAGAACAAATTGAGCCTTCCGTAGCAAATCAACTAAAGAGGGAAATAACTGAACAATCTGATAGTGATGATTTAGACACCACTGATGAGCTCATTCCTTATGAGCATTTGCCTATAGAAATAAAAGACCTCCTTGAAGTTGAAGATGATCCAATCAAAAGAATTAATGTAGTAGAAACACACGAACCTACTATAAAGCAAGAGATAGTTGCACCACAAGAACCAGCTGATCTCGAAGACAATCAAACCGACAAAGAGGAAGGTGGTAGTTATTCTGAGATAGATTCTCATGAGTATGAATTCAAATCAGACTCTGAGGGTAACCCTTCTTGGGGTATTCATCCTGACTTTACTCATGTTCTTAGATTTCCTAGAGGCATAGATGAAGAATCTAATGACTATGAATGGGGAGCCATTCCAGAAGAAGATGAGCTTATTACAGAGAAACATGTTGATGTTGTTCACCAATATGCACCTAAACCCAATGTAAGTCTAGAGCGAAATGATGAACTTATCGAGTCTGATCCACCGATGGCTGAAGTGGACTATCACAATGACATTGAGCCTATTCACAAATTGAATGTCTTTAGTTGTAATATCACCTTTGAACTCGAGTGTTGGGTTAGGACCAATGACGACAGATCCATATCCATAAACACTCTTTCCCAATCTTTCACCACTTTGACTATCCAACATCCTGAACTTCTTAATCAAACCTCCACAAACCCAAGCCATGGTATTTATACCTTCCCGAATGACTATGCCCTTGCTTTCTACCTCAATGTAGTTGAGCCTATGAGGACTTCCATCAGTAAACCAAGCGTTAGCATGACAAAGTCAGACATCAAGTATCTTAGTCAAAAAAATAAGAATAAGAATAAAAAGAAAAGGAATTCTGAGGGTGAAAACCACTTTGTGGCAGTCTCAGAACCTACAAAAGTACAAATAAAAGGCATATCTAAAGGTGAAAACCTCTATGAGGTGCCTAAGGATGTGATATTTGATTTCCTTCTGAGTCATTTATAGGATAGGTCTCCAGTTCTAATTGAGCCCACTCAATCTATCAACTTGGGAACATCAACGGAACCACAATTGATCCATGTAGCACAATCTTTATCAGAAGAAGAGAAGAAAAAATTTACAATCTTCCTCATAGAGAAGAAGATCAACTTTGCATGGAAATATTCAGATATGCCAGGGTTTGATCCTGATCTTATAATGCACCATTTATCTATAGCTCCTAGAGTAGAACCAATTAAACAAAAATTAAGAAAGATGCATCCTCATGTTGCACTCTTGGTAAAAGTTGAATTAGAGAAGCTCCTAAAAGCTGGATTAATCCAAGTTATTGATTATGTAGAATGGATCTCTAATATTGTACCTATTTCAAAACCACATAAATCAATCAGAGTGTGTACTAACTTTAGAGATGTAAATAGAGCATGCCCTAAGGATGATTTTCCACTACCTAACATTGATATGATAGTGGACATGATTGCGGGCTTTGAGATGTATTCTTTAATGGATGGTTTTTCTAGATATAATCAAATAAAAATTGCTCCGGAGGATCAAGAGAAAACTTCTTTCACATGTGCATGGGGCACCTTCTGTTGGAATGTCATGCCATTTGGGCTTAAGAATGCTGGTGCTACATATCAGAGAGCCATGACATCTATTTTTCATGACATGATGCATAGGACTATGGAGGATTATGTTCATGATACTTTAGAAAAATCTATGATTAGAATTTCACATCTAAATGACTTGAGCAAGATACTAGATAGAATGGAAAAATTTAGTCTCAGACTAAATCCTAAGAAGTGTGCTTTTGGTGTCACTTCTGGAAAGCTCTTAGGCTACATTGTTTCAAAGAAAGGAATTGAGGTAGATCCAGCTAAAGTAAAGGCTATCATGGAGATGCAACCTCCCAAAAACATCAGTCAAATGAGGACATTGCAAGGAAGAGTTCAATCTATCAGATGCTTCATATCTCAACTAGCAGACATATCACAACCTTTTACAAAAACATTACATAAAGGTGTGACATTTGCATGGAATGAAGAATGTGAGAACAAATTTAACCATATCAAGAAGTATCTATCAAATCCTCCTATCTTGATGCCTCCCATTCAAGGGAAGCCTTTGATCTTATATGTCTCTACTACAGATACATCACTGGGGGCATTGCTTGCACAACATGATGAGAACAAAAAGGAAAGAGTTGTATACTATATCAGTAGGACATTGGTGGCATATGAAAAGAATTATTCTATGATTGAGAAGGCTTGTCTAGCTATGATCTTTGCATCACAGAAACTGAGAAATTACATGTTGGCACATACCACCCATTTGGTAGCTAAGATTGATCCACTAAAATACCTACTAAGCAAAGCTGCCCTCATGGGTAGATTAGCTAAATGGGTCATGCTCTTAAGTGAATTTGACATTGAATATGTTGAAAGAAAAGCTATAAAAGGATAGGTTATTGCTGATCAATTAGCAGATGCACCTATGATTGATGATACACCAATGCAAATGGAATTTCCAGATTCCTCTATCATGACTCTTTCTTCTAGAGAATGGCAGTTATTCTTTGATGGCTCCTATACATAGAATGGATCAGGAGCAGGAATATTATTTATAACTCCTCAAAGATACTCCATACCTAAAGCATTCCGCTTAAAGTTCCCTTACACAAACAATATTGTAGAATATGAAGCCCTTCTTAATGGCATGAAACTAGCAATTGAGTGGAGAGTAACAGAATTACACATTCATGGAGACTCACAACTTGTAATCCATCAAGTCAATGATGTGTACCAAACTAAAGATGAAAAGCTCATTCCATACAATAGAATGGTAGATGATCTAAAGAAATATTTCATATCTATCACATTTGACCAAATACCTAGAACAGAGAATAAGGTTGTCGATGTAATGGTAACATTATCTACTTTATTACAACAACCTGAACATGAGCTATGCTATGAGTTCCTGGTGGAAGCACTACCTTACCCTGCATATGACTCTCCTGAAACCCACATGATTTGCACTATTGTAGGTCATGATTCATCCAGATATAAAAACCTATTATCCCATCTCAAAGACCAAATCATTCTTGATACCTTCAACTAACATGAAAAGAGATACCTTATCTGTAATGCCTCTTGATATGTCATCATTGGTCATGATCTTTACAAATGATGTCTAGATGGTACGCTACTTAGATGTTTAGAATGAGAAGAGTCTCAACGTGTGTTAGAGAAAGTCCATGATGGTATTTGTGGGTCACACTCGAATGGTTTAACACTAGCTCAAAAACTTATTAGGGCTAGGTACTATTGGCCTAAAATGGAGAAAGAGTCTATCAAGTTTGCTAAGAACTGTCAAAAGTGCCAAGCGCATGGCAACTTAATTCATGCTCCAGGGAGAGATCTAATTCCCTTCACTACTGAATGGCCTTTTCATCAATGTGTATTTGATCTTATAGGATCCATACATCCTCATTCTTCTAATGGACATACCCATATAATCATGGCTATAGATTATTTTACAAAATGGGTAGAAGCAATCCCTTTGACACAAGCAACTTGTAAGCAAATATCTATGTTTATCTTGAACTACATCATATGTCAATATGGTATTCCACATTCCATAGTCACAGATAATGGTGGACAATTTAAGGAAATAGACTTGGATGATTTATGTGCCAAATTCAAGATTACACAACATTGGTCATCTATCTACTATTCTCAAGGGAATGGACAAGCCGAGGCTTCCAACAAGAATCTATTGAAAATATTGCACTGTACAGTTAATAAAATAGGAAGAGACTAGCATCTCATGATCAATCCAGCTCTCTAGGCCTATAGAACAAGTATCAGAATGTCTACTAGGGCTACACCTTTCACTTTAGTTTATGGGTCTGAAGTGGTATTGCCTATTGAGGTTGAAATCCCATCACTAAGAATCAGAATGCATGGTCTAGTAATCAATGATGACTACAGAGTGTCTAGGTTTCAAGAACTTGAACTACTAGATGAGCGTAGATAAGAAGTGTATGATCATCTCAGAGTATATCAGAAGAGAATGTCTAGAGGTTACAACAAGAAAGTCAGACACAAAGAATTTCAGGTTGGCAATCTAGTCTTGAGAGAGAATCCTAAAAATCAATCACATAGAGAGCGCAAGGGTAAGTTTGAACCCAACTGGTTGGGTCCCTTTGTTATCACTGCTACTTTTGGCTCTGGTGCCTATCAACTCTCAATAATTGAAGGAGAATAGCTCTGAGAACCAATCAATGTTCTCCATCTAAAGAAATTCTATGCCTAAGGCATTCAGTCTATGGTAAAATATCCTCAAAAAATTATAAAAATTGGAAAAAGTCCTGAAAAAATGAACATCTTGGTGAAAAGCTAGCAATAGGCACCTTGATGCTTCACAAAAAAAGTAAAAAATATCAAAAGTACAAAAAAAATTGAAAAAATGAAAAATACAAAAAAATGAGAAAAGGAAAAAAGTGCCTTGGTGAAAACCTGGAAATAGGCGCCTTGGTAGCAAAAATAGAATCTCTACCAAGATGGTGAAAACCTGGCAAATGGGCACCACTTTTTTCAAAACACTCCATCTATCAGTGCAATCTTGGTCTTTCCTAGCTTTTAGTCTTGCTTTAGTTTGTACATATCTCCCGATTTGTTCTTGCTTTCCTATTTTCAATAAGTCGGTTGGTACACCAATCAGCTCAAGCATATGTATCCTATCAATATTCAAACTTGGGGGCAATCAAAGTCATATCCTATGGCCTCCAATGTATCTTAGACGTATCATATCCAGTCAGAGTCCTTTGAAGCTTCATCCAAGTCAATCAGTCAGTCTTGTCTCCAGAAAGGATTTTGCATCTACAACAACGCAATCAAACATCAAACACAAAACTGGAAACAATCCGTGCTTTACATGCTTTTCTCTCCTTGTATGCTTACTGATTCACATTGAGATTTTGGCATATTTTGTTCCCACAAGCTCTTCGATGATGTCCTTTATAGGATTTAGAGAGTGATGACTAGGGGCATAATCTTTTCTTTGTCTTTTGCTTGTATGTAAAAATCTAACAACTTTGGAAATTATGGATTGAAATGGTGTCTGACTATAAGAGCCTCTGTCTCAAATTGGATGGCCATGTGTACCTCGACCATTGATACCTAAAAAATTCAAGGAATTTTGATCTAACTATTGTCTTTTTTGAGTGATTTCTTTCTCCTATTATGAAATGCAATCTTACCTAAGGATGTGAACGATACAGGGTCACTACAGGTAATTCACATTGGATTTAGAATGATCTCTTCACTACTTGATGTGTTTGTAATGCAAGGTGTATTCTGGTCATCACAATGTCTATGTTTTGATGCTTATACAAATTGCTATATCAAAATGGACATGATATTCAGGTCATCCTGGCACTTATGCCCTGGTGCTTATATCTAATCCGACATTCCGAAAACAAAACCAATATTCATATATCCATGGTTTCCTAATTAGTAGGTGTTGTATTGATTCCTGTGCATAAAAATTGATATTCATATGTCTATGGTTTCATAACTAGTGGGCATTGTATTGATTTATCCAGTTACCTAAAAATTCAATGATGAAATCGACTGACACATGATCAGTGACTAGGTCCTAGGTCTTAGATTGCATTTTATTTCACATGGTTCTTTCCATTTTGCATGTTTGCATGATCTCACAAATGGCTACATAAACTTCAATGCTTAAACGATTCTTCTATCACCTCTTCAAATCTCACAAGAGCTGACACTTAACTTGAAGGTCTCTTCATGGAACCGCAAGCAGTTATCCTCCTAGGTTAAACATCCTTTTGACATAAGACTGAGTACTTGTCTTCATCAACTCCTGCAAAATATATCATATGTATCATTGCATTTACATTTCATATCATAACCACCTATTGCATTACAATACATCCATGTGCATAAGCATAAAATCATACATACATCTTTTCATAATCAAAACACATTTGCATTACATCCATACATATGAAAGAAATCATTGCATTGCATATATCCATACATACATTCTACACTACTCATAGCATAAGCATCACATGATATCATCATAATCAAAACATGACAAGTACAAATGAAGTCATAACCAAAATATCAATCTCATATATATATCAAAAATCTCGAACTAGTTAGGGGTGCACTAATGGCACAGTATACAAAAATGAGCTCATATGAGCCATCAAAGTCAGAATAGTATCAATATCAAGAAATCAAAAATATCAGAACAAATAGACAGCTCAGCTATCAGCCTGGTCCTCTACATCTGGTGGAGGTGGAGGTGGTGCATCCGGCACTGCCTCTACTCTAGGGGCTCTAGCTCCCTCTGATGCCAACATATACTGAGAGTACGTAGGGACTCTCTGTGTAGCAGGAACAATAGTGTAATATGTGGACACATAGTAAGCTGCCCGTGTGGTCTGATGAATCACCTCTACGTGTAATCTCTGCACCTCTGCACGAAGCTCAATGCACTATCTATCAGCCTCTAAATATCTCTCCTCCCACCGAGCACTGTGAACATTTAGGTCCCTAACCTATAATCTAAGCCATCTGATAGTCTCTTGTGGAGTAAGAGGAATAGTAGGATCAACATCGGCTGTTGGCATCTCAGTATTTGGGGTAGTCTGCTCTGTGGTCTCTGCTCTCTGTGCCTTATGATGTCTAACCTTTGCACCCATATCAAACTAGTATCCTCCTATATCGGATCAGTACCACCACCCACAACCTGCTCTATTACAAGTACCTCCTTAGTTGAACCAACACTCCCTAAAGTACCACCCTCTCCCCTAGTCCATCTATGAGAACTTGTAGATCTACCTGCTATGGAATTAGTGGGATGAGGGGGCCTCATCTATCCTGATGGTCTCTATAGAGGATCCATCGCTCTAGGTCTCAGAGGTGTGGGACGCATAATAGGAACCTGTGTGGGTTTGGGACCCTATCTCATCGCTGCTCTAGTAACATCCATAGCCTCCTCCATGGAGGGTATCGGCTCTGTAGGATCTGAGAACCTGTGGATAGGATGGTCAGCAAGCTAGGCAATGAGTCCATCTGTAACTCCAAGATCAAGTACCTCTAGTCTATACTCCCAATCTCTACCAATGATAGCACTGTACTCCTGTGAACACAAAGCATAAGAGAGCCTCATGGTCCATCTAAGTCCAAGCTCACGAGCTATCTAAGCATAAGTGGCATAATCCTCTGGTGCATCCTGCACTTGTCCATACTGCCACCACACCCTGGTGATAATGAATCTCTCTAAAGTGGAGGATGACCTCCCAATCAGCACACGACTCTGAAAGAAGAAACTAAACTGCTCTCGTGCAGTAGGCCAAGGCTCTATACTCACATATGGTCTCCATCAAACAAAAGTCATATCATCGAGGCATCACCTCCAGTACTCAGTGTGACCCATCTGCCCCTATATGACATACCCAGCATATATATATATATATATATATATATCATGGGCTCCTATGGCTGCTTCTGCGAGGTACATACTGGTCTCAACATCAGGATATGCTCCCATGCCTAGATCTATAATACTAAAGCTCCAGCTACAAAAGACTTGCTCTCCTGATACACTACCTCATGCATCTCAGAGAACATATGGGCCAAAAGATACTGACCCCAAGCCAACTCATAGGGAGTCACCATCAGACGTGCCACCATTGGGGCCCAGCCCATCAATAGACCGTTCTACTGACGATTAGACATGATAATCCCTCCTATCATCCCAACAATAATACACTCTAGCCAGTGTGTCTGTCCATAACATTGTACTAAGGTCTTCCAAGAAATAGAGGCAGTCATCTAGGTATCATCTCCAAAGAGACATCTAAATGCTAATAGACCTGAGTTCCCCAAACTCACATACTCTAGATGTCATCCTGCATGGAATGGAATGCATAGTATTCGATACACATCCTCTGGGGTCACAGTAATCTCCCCTGTCAGTAAATGGAAGGTTTGCATCTCTGAATGAAATCACTCTATCAAAGTAGTTAAAAGTTTGTGATTTACCCTAATATCAGGTAAATGTATGAGATACTCAAAGCCACAGGATGCAAGGTGTACCCTCATTGGGTCAGGTAGTGACACATAGTCTCTGAGTGGCTGGATGTGAAATGTGTACAAGAACATCTAGATATATGACCTACACAGCACAGAAATAGGGAATCCTATTAGTACTTTGGTTACAGAACAGGTTACAAAGACAAGAATTGGACAATTCGTTATTTCAGGAAGTAGGTGAAAAGGTCAACAATCAGGCTAAGAGATTAGAAAAATAAAAAATTTGACCTAGTAATGAGTTTTTGGCTCACTGTTTTTCATATGACACTTCAGATTGGCAAGGAAAGTCGTACGAGTTTCTACATCATACCATACGACAAAGCATATTGATACGATAATGCATACCTCTTCGTACGAGTTATGAGGGACCCGATGAAATGTCATATGACTCTTGGGTCCTTCTAATACGAGTCTTGGTGGTTAATGAAATGACAACCTATCTACAGTTCAAAAGTCATACAAGTCTCGCTGGAGAGTTGTACGAGTTTCCATGCATTCAAAAATTCAAATTTTAAAAAGCGTATGAAAAATGCTAAAAAGGCTATAAATCATGGAAAATTTGACTTTTCAGAGAAGCAAAGAGGTCCACCTACTGGATATCCATACTGTCGAGGTCTCTGGTGTCTTCGGTTGCACTCAAATTGATGCAAACTCATAGGTACCTTTGGTTCTGCCATTTTCTCACTCAGAGGGCTCCACAATATTTCTAAAGTCAAAAGGTTGAAATGAATTGAAAATGACCCTTCCAGCCTTTATATAGCTTTTGACCTAATTTTCAAAAGTGCTCCATTTTTCATGAAAATTGTTCCCCTAGCTAATTTCAACGTTATGAACCCATTTTCTGGATCAAAATCAAAATCTGAGATCATTTACTATGTCAAAATCATGATTTAAAATTTTCAGACCCAGGACGGTCTACTGCTTGCATAATCGACCTGCAATCATCACAAAAATTTAGTATTCAACTTAACTGATTATCTTACCTCAAACTATCAAAATTTCAACTTGGTCAACCATGGTCAACTCATGGTCAAACCTAGTCAAACTTGGTCTTCTAGACCTACAAACGATGCAAAATGCATTCTCGAACATGTTTAATCACTTCTCAAATCAATTGACATGCTTCTGAACTATTCAACGCTGACTTTTCTTGTCAAATTTCAATTTTTATCCTGAAGGGGGCATGGTATTGTACATCATTCAAAGTCTGTAATCTAAATTTGAAATCATATCTTTCCTCAGTAATCAAGACAACAACCACATCTAGTTGTTGATTCATCAAAAAGACCTCATCGCTTGGGGCATATCAGATTCATCGAGATCCATATCAATCTGGTATTCTCTTAATCTTGTAAACTATATCATTTTTTCGTAACCATCGGTGCATTAGTGTTATTTCCTTGGTTCTTCGTAACTGAAGGGTTCAGATGTGATACCAATGTGATTCTTATCAACAATCAGGTCTGGAATCGGTCACTTACTTCTTCACAATCATAAGGTTCAGAATCAGGCATTTTGACACTTCTTCACAATCATCAGTTCATTGTTGTTATAGTTAACATTATCTTTGGTCATTCAGGACCTAATATCTTCATATCAATTTCAATCAATTTCTGTTTCATATCAATTTCAATTTCAAACATCAGTTTCAACATCATACACAGACTATCTTTGAACCACTGTGCTTCGCACAACAATTCAAAGAGGGGCAAAATGTAATACCCCAAAAATGGGCTATAGGTTCATTAATCTCCTATATCGACACATCGAACGAAATCGACATCAAAGTCCTAACCTAAGGCACATTGGCACATTATCAAATCTTAATTGATTATCCTAAATTCTGCATCGGGGAATATTCCCTATTCCTATTTATCCTAATTATCTTTAATTTAATGATTATTTGGTGATAAATCCTATTTATCCTAAAGTTTGATTAATTGAATATTTTGAATATTTAATTAATTAGATTTAATATTGCCACTTAATTATTTAATTAGATTAAATTATATTTATTCTTAAATTGTATTATTTAAATTTTGACAATAAATCAAATATCCTATGACTAATTGATTAAATTTTTATTTAATTAATTAATGTCAATTGTCAAATTTAATAATATAGTTTTTGAATAAAAGTTTGATTTAATAATTGATTAACCCATAAATCAATTATTTTATTTAAAATCGATTAAGTTGAGGATAAATCACTTTATTTATTAAATTAATTCATAATTAATTATGCACATCCAAAAAAATAGTTAAGCTTTAAATCAGAAAATTAATTCAAGTTGTTTTAAAAATAAACTCAACTCTCTTTTGAGTTGAAAGCTGATCTCAACTTCTAATTTAAATCAAAAAGCCGATTTGCATGATTTTGTGAGTTAATCTATCTCTAAATTCTTGATAACTCAAAAATCAACCTGAGTTTATCAAGAGTGATTTATGGCTTTTTCCATGCACCTCCAAAGTCCTGGATTTCTATAAATTAAGGCCTCATCTTTTCATTTTGGATCCATCCATGAATTGCATCCTCACGCTGGCGAATTGGTGATCGAAGAATTCATCTTTGCGAATCCAAGCTGTTGTGAGATTTTCATTGTTTTTAAGCATTCATATCATATAGAATATCATTGTTAGATTAATTGCATGTCATATCAATTTCTCATATAGAGTAGATTCATATCAATTTATCTCACCTTATTGCATAGAAAATCCAAAAAAATAGATTAATTTGAATTCATCTCATATCTAGATTCTGCATTCAAATCCTTCATTTAGGTGTCGTCAAGGTCACTGATCTTGGTCCAATCTGAGAATATCATTGTAATGCCCCTCCAACCCTATCAAGTCTTGGTTATGGTCTCTTGAAATTAGAAAGGACTTTATGTGAGAATGATCCTTCTTGTAATGATTTCTTAAACTGAACCGCTTACAACTCACCCTAACTTCATATTTTAATATGGGAAATAATAATAATTGCATATACATCTTCTTGTGTGTCAGAAATAGTTAAGGACCTTAATGCTAAAAGGATCACCTGATAGACTTATATGCTTTTATGCGAAATGCTCATTATTATTACTCATGTGTACCTTAGGTTAATTGATTATAATCACTTAAGGGTTAGATGTGTTACCTTCTCTTATAACGTTACTTGGGATTAGACATGACTAATGCATTTAGGGTTATATGATTTATTTATCTTGATTTGATAATGGGACATTTTGAGTACATGCCTGATGGTTAAATGGGTTTTTAAAAGTTAATAGATGATTTATATTTATATGATTATGTTATGATGCATTCTCTATTACGATATGGAAAAGAGATTATTCTGGTACTAACCATACTAATCCAATTATGCTTTGTTGATGTCATTATCTGGTGTGAGTGTAGGACGAGGGGAGGCAATTGTAGTTACTCCTATAGGAGGTCCACACAATGTCGAACTCTCCCTCCTTGTTGCCACTGTCTATATATATATATATGTATATATGCATGTTGGTTGGTGTTGTAGGATGTAAGTACTAGGCATCGACTCCACCTGGCTACATAGGTCCGAGCTTGCCTTCAAAATCCTTGAACTGTTGTTGTGTGGAGATATTACCAAGATTACTCTCAAGGTTACCCATGGACTTAGATTTATGTTTAGGCCTAGCTGGGGGTTCTAGATGCAGTATGTGATGTGGTCTTGTGATTTATGATTTGACATTGTTCTGTGATTTATGATGTGAGTTAGATTTATCCTTGTAAATATATGTATATGTATATTTATTTATTTTATATGTGTTATATTGTTTGTATTTTATATAGGTATGTGTATATGTGGGTGCACACACATATATCCATGCTTATATAAATAATAATAATTGTATGTTTTTCATTAATTGTGTAATGGTATGTTATTTATGATAAATAAATAAAGTGAGTGAATTCGATAAATGTATTAAATAAAAAGTGAAAATAATATCAATAATAATAATTATTAAAAGAGATGCTCTTGCAGTAAAAACTAGCTATCTAGGAGGGAGTTGAACTCGAGACCTCCTAGGAGTTAGGCTAGTTGGTTTCCATATGTGCTATGGTTTTTCTTGAAAGTTATTTGTAGAGTTTTCTTCTTATGGTTTTACTTTGAGACTATTTTAATTAAATTTATTAAAAACCTTGATTAAGTCTTTACGGGAGATTACTTGGTTGTTCCTCCAACCAACTATGGAAGTTGGAGAAGTTGCTTCCCGTAAAGCAACTCCTCCAACCACATAGTTGGGGGATAAATATTTGAAGATTTTTGTGTGCGGAAGGAAGTTAATTTTTGGAAGTTTTGTTTCTTTTTGAGTTGTCTGTAATTGTTTTTCCTGGAAAGTTTTGGTGAGAGTTTATGGGAGTTTGAGAGTCTCTAGTTGGTGAAATCATCTATGTGAGGATTGCTTGGAGTTGATTGCTAGAGGAAGATTTCCAGAGGGACATCTACTCAAGGATTGAAGTTTCGCAGAGATTCTCCAGCCAAGGGAAGAGGATTCTCCACAGGACCCAAGGTAGGGTCTAAACTGGGAAGAATCTCCATTCTTCCTCTTTGTGTATGGATGTGTCCTTTGTGTGTTGTGATGTCTATGTAAAATTTAGAATGATTATGTTCTACATATATATATGTTGTGCATGTATTAGTGATTTGGAGTTTGGGATTGTGTTTAATTATTTTTCCATGATTGTATGTATATGATTATTTCTGCATTTGTAGGAGGTTGTAGGGTCCTTAGCATTTCCCTTGTATCTACTTTCTTATCTAGAATGTCCATGAGTTCTTTGAGGCTTTAGAACTTCTGTTTCAAGCCTAGAGTTTCATATTTATTTTTGCAACACTTTTATTTGCCTAGATCTAGAACAGATTTATTAGATAGATAGGATGGATTGATGAGCCATTTCCAAAGGGAAAATGGGAGATCTCAAATGGGTCATGCTCATATTAGGCAACCATAGTTCCCATAATGCCCAGTTTTACCTGCAAGTCAAAGTTGACAGTCGTATTTCATCATTTCTGGCAGTCGGTTTAGTGATGACTGAGTTAGTTTAGTGATGACCGAGCCAGTTTAGTGATGACCAAGTAAGTTAGTGGTGACTGAGAAGACTGTATCAACCGAGCAGATTAGTGTTAACCGAGGAAAAATAGGCTTTATACAATTATAATTTACGTACTTTAATTTCTTATACTTTAAGTTATACTTGTGTAAAGGGTTTAGGTACCTTCTAAGATGATTGAGATAGGTTCCAAATTCATAGGAGTTAAGATGCAACTTCTAATTTTGAGATTTCTTAAAAAAAAATCAAACTTAGTTATAATTCAGGCACGTGAGATTTTGCAGAGCATGGTGTTTTGGCATATGAAATTTTGTGTTAACTTTAAATATGTTCATTGCTTGTTTTGTTGGGATTATATGGTGCATTTAGATGCTTGAATAAGGTTTAGGATGTGTTTTAGGGGTCAGAATTAGGGTTAGGGTTGTCCAATGGACTAGGACTGCTCTAAGGCCTCCTAAATGTTCCCCAAACATTCCTAAATTTTCCTATTCTTTTCTATGCTTTGATTCTAGTTCTTAAAAGTGTTTATGATTTATTTTACTTGTGATGTGTGAAGTTTGTATCACCTATGTACATTCCTCACTTTTTTTTGGAAGTTATATGGTTTACTTATGATGATTTTTCACTTGGCATAGACTTGAGTTTAGTTTATAAGGCTAGTACTCATCTCTATGGCCTGTGTACATGAGAGGGTTCCTTAGACCTATAAGTGAGCCTTGGAAATTTTTACTTGTGCATGAGAAAGGTTTTATGTTTCTTTTGAGATTTATTTTGATAGACATTCTTCCAATGGTTCATGTTATGTATATGGCTAAGGTTAGGACTCGCTCTGAGGGCTTGAGTGCGCAGGGGAGTTTCCTAAACCTATGAATCAGGACTTGGAAGTGTTATCTTGTATTTGTGGATTGTGATGGGGTAAGGGAATATGAACCTTAAGTGAGTGGCTCACCATAGGTGCTAGAACCCTAAAGTGGTTGCCGGAGGATCTTATGGGTGGGTTTGTAAAAAGTGATAACCTTAAAAATTAACCTGGGAAGGGGGGATTCAAAAGATAATGGAAGAAAACATAATAATGGCCACACAGATCTGATTGGAGTACCGAGACTAGGGATAACTACTAGGGTGGATCCCTATTCATAAAGGGGGGACCGGGGTTACATGGTTTCCAGGGTGGATCCCAATACACAAGTTGTGTGATGACACTCACTTAGGTGGTCTCCTAGAACCTTAACCTCGGTGTTATAATATGATGATATTTTTATGTGCCTTATTCCTTTTGTTTGATTCTTAGATTTATTGGTTTTTGAGACTTAGATTGCCTTAAGGTCTTGAGAGTACCTTGGTTCTATCTCCTAGCATGGGGGGTGGAACTTTACTAGTTTCACATGGTTGGGTGGCAAATCTCTTTCGAGGTATGACTCATGGTTCGTGTCGTGGCTTGGATTTTGAGTTGTTCAATGGTGAAGATTCTATTCTTGTATCATGTATCTCTTGTTGTCAAGATGTAAAGATGTATTGTAATCTCTTGGGCAACTTGATGTAATTATCTTTCTATATGCCTTCGGGCAATGTGCAGTAACTGTAATTATGTTTGTAAAAAGGAAATTGTAAGAAATAAGTTATGTTTGAGGGAAGGGTAAAATTATGAATTTGAAAAGGGGATTGAATATGGTTTAATCAATAAGAAATTCCTACCTTATATCTCTTGTGAATTTTTAAATGTAAATTGGAAGTAATGGTAATGTAATTATTTATGGATGTAAACTACTTTAAAAGGAAACTTGTTTTGATATATGGTTAGTGAAAAGATATGCTAAGAGTTCAAGGGTATCTTTAGGTGAAATAATAAGGGAAAAAGGAAACATGTATGTTATTTAAACTAGTAATGAGATGTGACTTCTTAAATGTATAGTTCAATGAGAGTAATGTATGATTATTCAAACAAGGTTTTAAGCTCAATTCTTAACTAGGTTATAGATGATGATTTGTGGAAACTTATGGAAAAAGAAAGATTCATTAAATGGTTTGTGTTGGTTATCAATATATGGTTAAGTAATTTACACTCCTTTTATTATGATCTTAAGAGAAAATGGATAGTGAGGTCTTTTAATGGAAAGCTTATTTATGTATTGTTGATGTAGTTGAGTTGTGCATAGATAAGGTTAAGGAGTAAACAAATAAGGAAATGAACTTGACTTCATTAAGTAGTAAAATTCAATGCTTGATAACGGTAAATGAATTCATTAAGGGAACCTTAAGGAATGTACTTGTGAATGTAACAAATGATGTAATGTTAGAATGTGAAAAAAAAATTGTTATTTGTAATTTTAGGTCTTAGACCTGATTCCTTATGGGTTCCCTGGCGGGGACATTACTATCTTACTCGCACCTACTAGAAGGTAGTAAATCACTTGGTTAGATTAGTTTCCATTTCACTGCACAATTTTGATTTTAACTAACCTCTAATGTTTTACTGAAGTGTTGTGTCTACAGCTAGGTAGAAAATTCACACACACATGGAGAAGTTTTAGTGTGTTTGAAAACTGCATAGAGGTGACTGTTCCTGTACAGTCAGAGTATACACTATGTATTGTTTGGGTTTCATGAAAGGTTATGAATGAATCCTCTCAACCAAGGGTGATATGGGATATGAAGAAGGATACATTGGTGTTATCAATATGTTTCCTTATGTGTTTATTTTCTATCGAGCTTTACTTTACATTTTTCACTCTCTTATCTATAAATCTAATTTGATGAACATGGTGATGGAGATTGGTTGATGAACATGTTTAAGAAGTAAAATATTTCTTAAAGTGAATGAGAAATAATATGGAATAAGAAGTAGGTGTTTTTGACCATTGAATCTACGTCATTAGTTTAGTTTGAGCTTCACTTGGTTTTGAGAATAGTTTAATATTCTCTAGTTAACAAGGCCAACCATGTGAAGGTGGAAGCTCATTTGGCCCCTCCCCCCCCTAACATCACTCTAAATTCCCCATTAACATCTAATAACATTCATTCATTCATTCATCCATTTTTGAAATATAACATTCAATCATTATAATCACATAACATTCATTAACACATAAAATTAATTAACACACAACATTCATGAATAATTGATTAACACATCATTCATCAACATTTACTAGTACAAAATTACATACATTAAGAAAATGATCTTTCATTAGCAAAAAATGTTAATTACAATCATTTATTTTTGGGTTTCTTGCTCATTTTTATAAGGTAACGCCTAATAAGAGCATCAATATCCTCGGCATTGCCCTCCTCTAGTGGTTATAATCTCAATGCATGTCTTCTCCTCATTTGTTTAGGAACATGAGGTTGTTGCACCAAAGGGGGGTCTGTTGCAATAACAACTACGTCGTGGGTTAAATTCACACCATTTTATATTAGTGTTACAAGTATTTCATTAATTAAAATAACTATAAATCAAAAAAGAAATTTAAAAGAACAAAACATAGATTTTCTTTACCTGAATGTGCCACATCATCTACATGGTAATCACTTTGAACATCCTCCACTCGTTCAACATGACATTTTGTATGCTCTAAAATATACACAAAAAAAGGTTACACCAATTTCAATTTAAGATGTTAAATTGTATTAATAATTACATAATTAATTTTCAATAGAAAATGAACACCTCCATCGACACTACAATGCACATCAAGGCCTTCATCATGCGGCGTAGGTTTTGTGTTAGGATTATGAGGCTGCATTGCAATGTCATGCACATTATTATCATTGTTTTCTTTTTAAAAACAAAAATAGTCAATTTATGTTTAAAATTAACATCAAATAGATTGTTGCTCGAGTATTCAATTTCAAATATATTTTTTTGGCATATTTACCTATTCAACCAATGCAGGAGACTCTTGGGTAACTGTACCTTTTCCTATAGTTGTATCTATGGTATCAGTAAGTCCAATGCAAAACGTACACTTCTAATCAGTAAGTCCAATGAAGTTTTTGAATGTTCCAAATAAATAATTCCTTGTAACTTGTTAACTTAAGGATTATTTTATCTGAGATGGCCAAATCTCTACTAGTACCGGCCTCACCGTGATGTCCATGATCAGGTACTTGAGCAAACAAAAAATCATGTAACAAGAACACATACATATTTTAGTTCACGATACACAAAGAGTATAAAAACTAAACCTTTATTGAACTTTTGTTATAATGAAAGATTCATTACTACTTACTTCATAATGATGAGCTTGCACCATCAATTCATCTGTCCTCTTCAGCATCTCCTCGGTTGGATTTGCATCTTCAAAAATGCTAATAATTTTTGCATTGACTTTTTTAGTTTTTTCTTCGCCGTATTTATTATATTAAGGATTTCTGGGATATCCTCATCTATATCTATAGCTATTGCCTTTGTTGTTGCAGGTGTTTTTCCCCTATCCTGAACTTCAATTTGTGATAGGAATATCAGTAAAACTATCATAATTACTCCAAAATGCTAAATAAAATAACATAATAGTATAACATTTTTCAACTATCTAATTTGTACAATTACAATAAGGTTTGTCGTTGCTGAAGAATGGGTGGGAGGAGCATTCCCACGGCCTCTATCATGTGGGGGATCCATGTCATCTTGTGACAAAGATTAAATATAAAAATTTCAGCTAACTAAAAGCAATAGACTTAGCAAAAAAACTTATTAATAAAATGGTATATTGGAGTCATAAACTTGAGGTTAGTTTAAATGGTATATAGTACTTACTACCCTCATGATAGTAAATTTTTTTGTATCTATGCAATTTAAATGGTAATCTATTAGCAGTTCTTCCCCTACACTTATTGATTTTATCGCACATACAAAAATATGATTCCCCTCATGCACCTCAAATATGCAATTGGGTTGCTTATTAGTTGAGGAAGGTCATGTACTATTTATAAAACCCACAATATTCCTTGTTGCTTTTGGTCTCCCATCAATTTACATAGAAAATATTTTACTTTGATCATTTTCTTTCCATTGTATATAATTTGTTGATAGTGCATACCTACGCATACTTTTTTTTATATTGAACAATGTGCATCCAATCACTGTAATTGTAACAAGGTCTGACATACTCCATCAATTCAACAACTTTGTTGTAACATACCTTTATCCCATTCATGGAAAATAGGCCCAAAGCATGTAATGAGGATGGATCTATGCAATATATCCTCTTGTTAACACAAAATCAGTGTTAATTGGAGGTGGCTCATTGGGTTCCCATTCTTTCTCAAGATGTGTGTACCGAAAGGGAACCTTGATGTCACCTTTGGTCTCATCATCATAAGAACATGACCCCCCTTTAGAAAGGAAAAATTGCATGCATTTATTGAATTTTTTTCTAATCTTTTGACCTCTATTTATCTCCCTATTTCAATTGTACTACATGTCAAACTTTCATCTACCATTCTTGCATTTCCCTCATTCGAGGAAGATAGACCTGACAAGTACCTATTTGGTGGGTCCTGCAATCCATCAATTGAGATATTGTCATGTCCCCGTTTCAATTAGAATTTTGACAATAATTAAATAATATATATAGAATAATCAAGTCTTGAATAGATTCATGACCCATACGGTTCTTCTGTGTCTATACGTGGGAGATATAAAATGTAAGTTGAAAATGAAGGAAAGGCACACAAAAAATAGGAATCATATAAAAGGATAAACACGAAGAATACAACATGTCAAACTTTATGCGTCGATTATTTGACACATTATATGATTATATAATATGTCTATTTATAACATATGTGCTCATTGATAAACAAGAAGAATATAAGAAAATTATGTCTATTTATTGACTTATACCTACTGATCCATGTCACTGTGCAGGATCCTCATCAAAGGGGTTAAATTTCCTTCATATGTTAATCATTTATCTTAAGTTAGCTAAAAATTACATGATACGTATGCTACAAATTACATAGATGACAACATCAACAATATGCAAGATCATAAACATGAACAAATTACCTTTATCTTGTATAGGGAATGCAAGATCGTCAACAGAAGGGGTGACAATGTGTATAGTCAATTGCCTATTTCTAGAAAGGGTGACAATCAAACAAAATATATACATGTATCAACTGCAATTAATTGAGCATCATAAGCAATACATTGGTAATTGTAAATCACATATGTTGTAACTAAACTAAGGGAGTTTCACTAATACATATGTGAATCATTTATCTTAAGTTAGCTAAAAGTTACATGATACGTATGCTACAAATTACATAGAAGACAACATGAACAATATGCAAGATTGTAAACATGAACAAATTACCTTTACCTTATATATGGAATGCAAGACTGTCAACAAAAGGGGTGATGATGTGTGTAGTCAATTGCCTGTTTCCAGAAAGGGTGACAATCAAACAAAATGTATACATGTATCGGCAACAATTAATTGAGCATCATAAGCAATACATTGGTAATTATAAATCACATATGTTGTAATCATTAGAATTGAACACAATAAATATGTAATCATTAGTATTGAAATCAATAAATCAATATTAAATATATATACTAATCAATATAAATATATATAAATAATTAAATCACATACTTTGTACATTTCAATCATGTCATTGATCATCTTCTTCATCATCATCATCATCATCATCACCACTATCATCATCATCATCATCATCTTCTTCTTCTTCTTCTTCTTCTTCTTCTTCTTCTTCTTCTTCTTCTTCTTCTTCCATCACATTATACTTTATCGACCTTCCTCTTGGATCATGTCTAACAAAAAATGACCAACCTGGTTTATGTGGAACCTCTAAGTAAAACACTTGCTCACATTGGCTTGGAAGAACATAGGGCTCATCTCCAACTGACTCAAATGACCTTGTATTAATCATTGTAAATCCATTATCATGTTGAATAACAGTTATATCAGGATCATTTTGATTTAGTCGTAGCCTGTACCATTTGAAGATGAATAGAACTAATTTGAAGGAGTTAAAGTCGCACTCAAGTATATCATCCAAGATGCCATAGTATCAATTTTGAGATTGTTGAGGATGTATGTCATTTCTAGATGATATATTAGTGACCTCAAAGATTGCAGTTATCCTAGAATCACAAGTTTTCTTTGTGTCATACAATTTTTTTATGCAAAATTTGTGGTCATAATAGTACATAGCTTTGTGGTGCTTGACCTGCAATTTTTCAAGCATGTGAAAATTATTTGCATCGTGAGTTGATATGAAACATATTGGTCATGATCATTAATAAATTTTTACGTACCTCTCTACCTCTTAAACCATATGCTAGATCAATTACCATTGGCGTAACATTGGAATCTCCATTACGATCGGTGAGCTTCTCTAACCAATGAAGCAACACCTTCCCATATTAATGAGCAACCATTTTGTTGACATTGTTCAATCCATACCGTCATCCAATCAAGATTGTTCATAATATACAAATGTATTACATCTCACTCTCGACCAATTGTATTAAAAAAAATAGACCAATTACAAATAACTTATATTGAAGATTTATAAGAATTAATTAACTACAATAACATCTTATAATTACCTCTCACTTTCATCAATCTACCTTTCCCCATCAAGTACTCCCCTTCAAATTTGTTAATGGAGTTGGGATCCCAAATATGATCTACATGAATCTTTGTTGCAAACTTAGGAATATATTCACTAATGTACACCATGGTCTAGTATACCATCAGATGGAATGACATTACCTCGACGATTTAATTTATTATATTCCAACTTCCATAGGTGAGGTATCATTCTCCATGGATTTGATGTGGTCTCTTTTTTTCCATTGAAAGTATGTTTTTTTGGTAATTCGATACTTATGATTTCTTTGGAGAAAGTGTTTATGTTCATCGAACACCTGCTTTCCTAAAAATTTTGAATGATGATATTTCATCTTTGGACCACAAACTAGACATGAAAATTTTCCCTTTGTTTGAAGACCTACAAGATCGTGTATAATTGGATTAAATATTTTAATTTTGTGTTAGCACTATAACATACCAAAAAAGAGGTGTTAAGAAGAGAACATACCATTCAAATGTGTTAGCCCAAGGGCATCATGTATTGTCCATACAAGTATTGCATGGAATTAAAATTGTCTTTATCCTATTGGTCTAGAGATGTCATACATAGTGACCTCATTCCATAACACCATCAACTCATCGATAAGGGGTTCAATATATACACTCATATCTTTAACTTGATACTTACCTAGTTGAATGAACAAAAACATTACATAATTATTATGACCATTTTGATGGATTATTTATAATAAATTAATTTAGATGACTATTAAATGAAAAAATACCTAGAACAATTATTGCCAACATTATGTGCTCCATGTTTATGGACATCCAAGAAGGAATGTTATTGTTGATAACAAAAATAGGCCACACTGAGTAAACAGATCTCATCTCTCCAAACGGATTGACACCATCCACTACCAATGAAAGCTTGAGATTACAAGGTTCTTCTTTAAAGTGTGGTCAAATTTCCTCTATTTCCTTAAATGTCAAACCATCTGCAAGGATTCACATAATGTCATCTTGATTTCTATTGTGTGCATGGTAATCCATAAATTGTGCCAAGCTATTGCACCTGAATAATAATTGTAGATGCACAGAATAATGGGAATATATTGAAGAACCTTGTGAGGCACCTTTTTTGTTAATTGATCTGATCGATATCTACTAATATGACAATCAGGACATTCTGTTGCAAATTTATGTTGTTTATGATATATAATATGATCATTCAGACATGCACATATTTTTTGATACTCCATTCCAATATCTTTCATAATGGTAGATAATTCTCAGTACGAGCGAGATAGAATGTTTGATGGTGGTAAAAAACACTCACCTATCAACCTACGACCAAAAATATAATTTGTTAATATAAAGAATATTAATTGCTACATGATTCACCCTTTGTTAAATGTAAGGAAATTATGACTAAAAAATGAAAAAATATGACATACCTTAACATATGTGTCATTGCTACGTTGGATAAACCATTCATAACCTCAAGTTCACCAACAACAGTACAACAGCAAGAAGAGTTTTTTGGGAGCCTTCGTATAGGGGCTTATATGCCTTCTTAAGTATAGGTACATCAAGGTCATGCATCATCATCATCATCATCATAATCATCTTGATCATCGTGATCTTCTTCCATGGGATCATTACCTTCTAATTCTATATTCACACCATCATGTTCCCTCATTTGGAAATCCACATCCTCTGGAATGTCATGGTCCATAACATGAAACCCAGGGTGGTTAACCTATATCAAAATGATGACCTTAAATTAACCATGACCATGATTTCATCATCAAATCATGTCTTGTGTATTTTATAAATTATTAAAATACGTACCAATGGATGAAATTCATTTCCCCCTTCAATGTGACCATGTTGCCTATAATGTTCCTCAGATGTTTTGATTAGATATCTTCGAGTCTTTAAGCCCTTACAAATTTTGCAAGGACAATAATATTTTCCATCACCTTTTCTTTAAAAGTTAGACCACAACCTAGCAATTGTCTCCCTATTTTGTTGTGGGTTGATATTGTCAAACATGGTCTTTCTTGAATGGAATGACTCATTGGTGGAAGAAGGATGATTTTTTTGCAACCTGCAGATACAAATCCTCAATGAACAACCATTTTCTCAACTCTAATTTTCTCAACACAAAGGGACATTTATCATAGCCATAGAAACCTGATTATTTTTATATGGAATACACCAAGGAGTACCATCAGAAATATTAACCATTTACAAACATGAAAATTAAACCTAAATCAAATAGCTCATTTTTTATCAGCATGTGTAGTCTCTGTGTATATGAAAAATGAATGAAATACCAAGCTGAAATAAAATAGTGAACAAAATAGTATTCCACATAGAGTGAATGAAATATACCATCAAAAGAAGGTGACAAAATCCTTTCACCAAGCACAGACATAGGAAATCAAAAAGGGACAAAAGACAAGAAATAAGAAAAATCATTACGACTATAGAAAAATCATTAAGACTATAATCACAAAAAGAAACACTCTTTGTCAACAATGTTCAAAAATATTAGGACTATAGAAAAATTATTAGGACTATAGAAAATCAAATTCTAGAAATAGATGTTTTGATGCTTTTCTATTATAAAAATTGAGCATTCATCATTTGGTATCATGTATTCCATTTAAGTATGTCAGGCACAAAGTTTTCCATTTAGATTCGAAAAACATGCAGATTTGACCAAGCATTATTGGGAACTTGACCCCGTAGCAAATGGACTTGTGATATGATTTTCACAATAGTAAATGTGTTGTGGGGTAAGCTCCTAGTAGTGCTTAGGAAAATCTTCATTTTCACAATAGTACATGTGCATATAAGAGTTGATCAAAGAAGGTATATGCACAGGTGACAAACATGCAGATTTGTCGACCAAGCATTACTGGGAGCTAGACCCTGCAACAAATGGACCTGTGATAATTTTTCACAATAGTACATGTGTTGTAGGTAAGCTCCTAGTAGTACTTACACAAATCTACATGTTCATCATCTGTGCATATGAAATGGCTCTTGTTAGCTCTTTTTCATGTAGAATCACCAATATAGTTTTCAAACTTGACTCTCAGGTTCTCAACTCTGAATTCTTACAGGGAAAAGGCTAATTGATAAGGACCAAGTCCTTCTTCTACTTCAGGCTCCACAGACCCAGGCGGGTGTACCTATCTTTAGACTCACTGCTTCACAATGAAATCCTATAGTGGATCAAAGGTTCTAGCAATGATTCACTAATACCTTTTGCTGCAACTGATGTAGAGCTTAGAAATCCAATCCGTGATATTTAATGGAAGTAAAAACTCATTGCAGAAAATGGCAAGTGTGACAAGGATAAACTCCTTCTTCATTTCAAGCTTTGAACTCGGGCAGGTTAACCCATATCAGATCTACTTCTTGAAAGGATCACAACATTAGTTTATATCCTTGATACAAACATTATCTTCTCAGTCATTTCAAACATACATGAAAGTAAATTATTATTTAAGTTTTGTTGATGATGAGGTCCCTGCAAATCAAGGATAGACCAGTGCCTTATCCTTGGGTATAGAGTCAAACAGTGAAACATATATCTACAAAAATCTTCTAAATGAAACACAAACAAATCCCAGATGAAATGCCTTACAATTCATCCTCTCTTAAACACATTTGATCATCAAATTCTTGCCAAATTCCTAAGCTCTCAGAAATTAACCTAAAGACATTACCCTTTCCTTGAAAGGAGCTAGAGATTAAAATCACAGATACCTTGTAAATGGTATATCAAAACTACCTGACAGATTCAATACACAAAAGCTATAGAATTCAAACAAGAAGACAATTGAAATCATGCAAGGGAATTCTATTATATTCCAGTAAAATTTCACTGCATTAATACATTTCAAAATATGATAAAATATTCTAAAGATTTCAACAATGGAGCCAAGCCTCTACAGTATATTTTTTCAACCTCCTCTCAAAAGAGTAAAACTTACTATATATAACATAGCCATCTTGGAATCCTCAAAAGGATGCAACAAGCTTGGGATGGCTAGAAAAGATCCTATACTAGAGACAAGATTACAAATTGACAAACAGATTGTAACAACACATTACAAAGATCTTTTCTTAATAATTCCATAGGTGGCATCTTTGTCTAAAGATATTTCAGAGTAGTTGCTGAATTCACTGCATGAATGATGACCACCATCTGGCTAATTTACATCATCCTTTGTTTGAAACTTTCTCTCCCTCAATTTTTGGATCATGTGCCATTTGTAACTCTATTCTTCCTCTTCCTCTATAAGTTGGACAACTGGCCTCTTTTTCTTCTTTATTGTTAGCTTCTCCCAAGCCGCAACTTCATCATCTGATGGCCAATTGTAAGTCTGCAATTCTTGTAACAAGCTGACTTGCTTGTCCCACATGGAGTCAGTTATATTTTTGGCTTCTACCACAAATCGTATGCAATCATTTTCAATTTTAAATAGACTGTCAATGATGTTATTACACCTCTTAAAATCCAAAGTATTGTCATTATTAAGGAAAGCATCTTGTGTAATCACCAACTGATCCATTGACAGCTTCCATTCTTCCAACTTGATCAGGTTTCCACTATCATCACATACCGTAGGTAGATACTTGCTATAATTTTTATCAAACATAAACAACTTAACCCTCACCTGGTTGGACTTACCTTTAAAAAACTTTGAAACAGCATTGATTAAGCCAATCTTCTCAAAAACTTCTGTAACTACTCTAGGGATCTCAGGCTTATGCTCTTGTAGGCTATCAAGTTTATCAAACAACAAACTTCTTCCAGACCAAACACTATGAAGTGGCTCCAAAGCAGCCAATGATTCATTTATCTTTTGGTTTGTCTGGTGTAATTGGCTAACTGATTGATAAACTGTATCCATTTTCTCTATTATCTTATCTTGCCTGTATTGCACAATCTTTGACATGGTGTCCAAAGATGCCTCTATCCTTATTTTATCTAAATCTTCATTAGGTCCCTCAGGTACTTCTTCATCAATTTGAATTGGGACCTCAATTTGCATAGGGGGGACCACAACCACCTTCGAAGCTTCTTCTAGCTTAACTTTTATCTCTACCAATTCATCTTCTAGCTGCTTGATCTTCATCAATTTTAAATCTCTGTCCTTGGCCACCAGGTTTGCACTTTCAAACAACTTCAAGTACCTTTCAAATAATTGAACTATTTTTGCCTCATTCAGGTTAGCCCAATGAGTCACTGCCTTAGAAACTTCAAGGTCAGTTGTATTCTGCACAGTCCAAATAATCTAATTCCCTTCCATTTTATCTTCTATACTCAATAGGGATGGCTTTTGAGTCCTAGGGGCCATGTACCACATTGCAATAGCTTGAGACTTAGGGTCATAGCCACTTCCTCTTATCATATCACCAATGTAAACCTCATATGACAGGCTGCCTAGCGGTTGCCTTCTTATTTGATCTATGATGAAAGCAGAGGTCAGATCCCATCCTAGAGTCAATAGCATTCCACTTGACTTGACCAGCTA
This sequence comes from Chamaecyparis obtusa, assembly GCA_027943335.1. Classification (NCBI taxonomy): domain Eukaryota; kingdom Viridiplantae; phylum Streptophyta; class Pinopsida; order Cupressales; family Cupressaceae; genus Chamaecyparis; species Chamaecyparis obtusa. The sequence goes on from BSBK01001976.1 coordinate 1,655,414, forward strand.
TCTAGCCTCATCTACAGTTATGGGATCAAGACTAGGATCATAAGAATTTAAGGCTCTTAATGTCTCTTCACTTGGTTCCATACCTTCAGGAAGAAGTTTCCTCACTTCTTGCTACTTATTCCAAACAAGGAAACTCTTGAATTCATTAGTTTTAATAAACTGGTCATCACTCAAAAATTCCTCCTGATAGACCTCTCTAATATCCCTTTCTGACCACAGGGACTATTCCTTATCTGCTTCAGCAGTGGCCACCTTCTTTCCTTCTCTTATTGCTTTTCTCAATTGGTGATGGTAAACCCCATCACCTGGCACTAGAGCAGATGCTCTATCAATTGTTCTCCTTTGTTTTTCCTACCTTGAAGGCTCTCCCACCTCAAGCCTCTATTTCTTCAAGGGTGGCTCTGGAGTATCCCCTATTTCTGGTTGGTCTTCAAAAGGCCTAACACTTTGTACATCTTCCATTTGTGGCGGGTTGTTCCCTTCCTATGATTCATCAGAAAACTCTTCTTGATCAGAAGATGAATAGTCTTTCATTTTCTTTGGTTGACTCTGGTCAATCAACTTCTCCAACTGATTTGATAGAGTGTCATGCATCTCTATCATCTTGTCAATTCTTTTTAAATAGGGAAGGTCAGGGAAGAAACCCTCAAAAGGAAGCTGGGCTGCCATTACTTGTTTTGACAAGTCGATCAAATCAAAGTACATGTTCCATCTCCTCATGACCTCATCATCATCAATGATGTTTCTGACTACATCCTCCTCATCCAAGCCTTCATGTTCTTTGTTCACACCAATGTTTGGGATGTATAGCATCCTGGCAGTTTTGATAAAGCCCTCAGGATCTACATGTCTACAAGCACTAGTAGCCATTTTGAACTGATTTAACCATGCATTAATCTGAGGAAATGCCCTCTTTCCTACCAGGAAGTCACCTATCTTGAATTTCCTAGGTGTGAATGTACCCTTCCTGTGAGGGGCTAGAATTTCCCTATCTATCCACATCAACTGCCACAAAAATTCCAAACAAGCAACCCTTGGAGGCACAAATTTTGGTAACAGATGTGGGGGTTGGGGGCAACTATAGACTCTCAAAATTGTAGCATTCTCCCCCAAGTAAAAATCACCCCAATTGTGATCTCCCTCCCATTTTTTCACAAACTGCACTAGTCGTAGGAGCCTGAGGACCCTTGGGGATATCCTTGTAGTGTTGATACCTAACATCCTTACGAGAGGATACACAATGAAATTCTGAAAGAGATACAAATTCCCCTCATTGGAAGTAGAATTCCACATCCTCACCCATAATTGCACCAGATTATACTGGCCTTCAAAGTTGAACCTTGGCTTCAGCATGTTTGAATCAAAATTATTAATATTGAAGAACAAAATTAAGTGCATTAGCAAAGAATAATGCATGAACTTAATTGGGCTCTTACTATCCTTGACATAAATCAAACCCTCATGCATTCTATCAATGATGTACTGGATATAATCATAGTCAGTGTTAACCAAAGAATTCTGGATGTCCAGGATAATCATCAAAAGATCAGCTGGTAAAAACTCTACATCCCCATCAATTCCCAAAACCCTACACAACCCATAACAAGTTTGCTTCATATAATGCTGAAGGGACTTAAATTGGTAAGGGGCATTCATGTGAGTAGGGAGGGGAGCTATATACTTATCCTATTTTGGGATATGCTTCGTTATTTGGTCCTTCACTATCCCTATGTTCTTCTTATACCTCTCCTTTTCCTTGCTCAAGTCACTTTTAGTAGAAGTGGATGTATAAACATTAAAAGCCTTCATGAACAAACCCCTATCAAGAGTAACCAAAGTTGACTGGTCCTCTTTCCTAATAGTCTTAGAAATAGGGTCATAACGCCTAGCTAGAGCAACAATTAAATTTGCATCCAAGAATACATCAGGAACTACTAATTTCCCTAACCCCAAAGCCCAACCATTACATATAGGGATATGACTATCTCTATTTTTATAAAATAAGTTGAAGATAGTATAACCTATGGTATTTGGTGTCATAGGATCTCTGCAAAACCATAGAACATCTTCAAAAACATCATCAGGAGCTCTTTTGTTTTGACTAGAACCAAGTAGCAATTTCAAAAACTCATCTGAATAATTAGGCTTGCCCTTATCTTCACCACTTTTAGCCTTTGCTTCACTGCTAGAAGATGCTACGCTTCTCTCAGGTTGACTCATCTTTGCTTTAGAATTATCTTCAATCTCTGCAAACTGGATTCACTTGGTGCTCAAAAATCACTTCAGAATGACACAATTCTCTTCGAATGATTTTGGACACAGGAAATAATGAGCTTAACTTATTTATCAATGCAGATCAAGTATGTACAACTACCACAATCATTGCAAATCTCCTTAATTGCTCCCGCATTCAATTTTGCATGTCACCAGTTTTCAAAATGGAGCTAGCCGATGTATAGATGTTGACAGATAGATTTTAAAAAACTTGAAAACAAGGCAAAGAGGCAAATGATTAAGATCCTACACTTTAAACCTATTTACGTCATGCAATCTTCCTTTGAAACTGATTGGATGACTCATTAGTTTATTTTCCAGCTTGATACTGTACTTTATCCACACAGGCAACGGTCCCTTTTCTTTTCTTTTATTACCTTTTCCAACTGGGCCTATTTAGCAAATCCATGACTGAAAGCTTCTCATGATCACTGAATGCAATGTCAACCCTAGCATATATTCAGAGAACTAGTGACCAAAGCCTTCACGGGTTCTCGAAATGCAATCCTTAACTCATGATACTTTTCACGAATTAGCGAACACGGTAACACCCTTCGAGCACTTGACTACAGTTATTATTTGGCAAACCAGCAAACAAAGCCATCTTGCATTCTCTTAATGTCATGGCTAATTGTTAAATATTTTGGAGATTTAGTGAACAAAGGGTTCATGTATTCGCTTAATGGATCACTTAACCACTAAATTACTTGGAGAACTGGCAAAGCCTTCACTCTCTGAATTGCTGAATCTTTCTTAACTATCATCTTTACTCTGAGATTTTGAATGAACCGTTGATCTTGTTGATGATCTATGGCTATCGCCAGTTCACTAAAATATTTGATCCTTGGTCATTTGATTACGAGATTCAGTGAACAAAGGGTTCGCTGAATTGCCAGATCATATTAAACACTGAGTATTTCAATCCATGATTAAGTGACTAAAGACTCAAAACTTAGCCAATCCTTTTATTCGTGCATTCGCCAAATGATTATGCCCTTTACCTTTTCCTTTTAGAGAACCCACGACCACATGACTCACTGAATCACTAAATCATTTAGCTTCTTACTAATTTATTTTTAGAACAAGCGAATACTTGAAACACCCATTCCATCAAATTCTTCATACCAAACTGTCGGGGCCGCCAACTTAGAAGTCTTTACACATTCGCTCATTCGCCAAATGAAACATGTAGGACCCAATAATATCTAAGATTAAATGACAACCGTTGATCCTGACAATGATCTATGGTATTCGCCAAGTCGCTAGGTTATTTTGCCCTTAACCGCTAGATTCAGAGAATGAGTGGTAACCGTTGTCGCCAAGTCACTGAAATATTTGCAAAGAACCACCAAGGAATACGTGAATTAGAGATAATGCATTTTTTGAATCGCCAGATGTTTTTTGATAACCGTCAGATATTTGGAGACTACGTGAATAAAGATAGCACTTAACATTTTCAACATATTCTCCAGTTTCTCTGAATGGTTGAGGTGTTAACTGGGATACTTAGAGACCACGTGACTAAAATGATGCTTAGCATAAGATTGACTTGTTCGCTGAATCGTTGAATACTATATGAGATATCCTATGACCTTTTCCGATTCAGCGAACACAAAAATTTTAACACGTGCACGATTTAACCCACTTAAGTGACTTAAAAAGTTAACAATGAAAAAGAAGAATAAGGGCTAATCATGAGGACTTTTGCATGAATTCAACATTTTTCAAGGACAAGACCTAGGGTAAAGATTTTTGAAGTGGGTTATGACAAATTTTTGAAGAACTTCTAACACCTGTACCTAGGAAACTTTACAGACCAGAGGACTAAACCAACATTTGGACAAAAACCTGAAAAAATTAAGAATACTCCCAACAGCTCTAATGGCAGATACAGTCGTTGAACAGCCATTTTGTCAACTCTAATTTTCTCAACAAAAAGGGACATTTATCATAGCCATAGAAACATGATTATTTTTAAATGGAATACACCAAGGAGTACCATCATAAATATTGACCATTTACAATCATGAACATAAACCTAAATCAAATAGCTCATCTTTTTTATCAACATGTGTAGTCTTTGAGTATATGAAAAATGAATGAAATATCAAGTTGAAATAAAACAGTGAACAAAAATTCAAATTCAAGGCCTAATTTATCAAGAGCAACAAACAATGTGGAACCCCATGACAATAAAGAAAAAAGAACGCTTTGTCAAAAATGTTCAAAATCTTGTCACCAAGCACAGACATAGAAAATAAAAAAGGGACAAAGGACAAAAAATAAGAAAAATCATTAGGACTATAGAAAAATCATTAAGACTATAGAAAATCAAGTTCTAGAAATGGATGGTTCTGATGCTTTTCCATTACAACAATTCAGCATTCACATTTGGTGCTTCTTGGTGTATTCCATTTAAGTATGTCAGGCACAAAGTATTCCATTTACATTTGAAAAACATGAAGATTTGACCAAGCATTATTGGGAACTAGACCTGGCAACAAATGGACTTGTGATGATTTTCCCAATAGTACATGTGTTGTCGAGTCAGCTCCCAGTAGTGCTTAGGAAAATCTGCATGTTCATCACATGTTTCTTTGAAAAGTTTCTAAATTGTGAGAAGAGGTATGAGTGGAGGCCAAAGAAGGGATATTTGTGAAGGTTTCATAGAGCTATGTTACAGGCTTGTTGAACATTCTCATGTTGCAATTCCTCTCATAACTTCTTCTCCGGTATGATTTTTTTTTTTTTTTTGAATTGTTTTAATATTTTTTAATATAATAATTTATTTTTATTAATTTATTTTTTTATTTTATTTTATTTTATATTGAAAATCATTAAAAAAAATTAAATGTTATAATTTTTCAATTTTTTTTAATAAGGTTAATTTTTAATTTTATTTAATTTTATATTAAAAATCATAATGAAGCTATAAACAACAAAAAAGTTCATGAGTTTATCAAAATATGTCCAACATATCTACTTGAAATTCTAAAAAACTTTCAGCATCTACAATAGCCCTCTGTTAACCACATTTATGCATATGGTCCCAACAAAGTAGTGCACAAACTACACAAAGAAGGCATTGCGGAAACATGATTTCTTCTTTTTCCATTGAAGCAATCTTGGCAGCACTAGCTGCCTCTCGAGCCTTGCACAAGTTGCATCATTTCCTACATCAGGTATAGATGTAGATGGGGTAGATGTAAATGTGGTTTCATCGACCCTCCAAAATTATTGACATCCACTATTTCCCTGCAATACCAAATGTACATCAGTTCTTCCTAAAATGATTAGTTGTCACATTATTTTTTAACATAAAATATAATTACATATCCAAACCTTTTTCCTATTTGGGCAACACCAAAATTGATGCCCAGGATTACTTGTTGTGGGTGACATCTTCAAAATGCATGGGCCAACACCACATTAACACATAGGCACATTGATCAAAGTCATCGATGCTATATCAACAAATATTGCATTATCACAAATATTGCATTGTCATTATTTTGTTCATTCATGCTAATTATAATTGCAATAAAAAGAAACATACTAATGTAGACTTGCACATTTTTTGGCTAAGTCGAAGTCTTTGGTTTAAATCACTAGACACTCAAAAGTAACATACTAATGTAGACAAAATCTCAAATCATATTGCAACATGAGAATGTTCAACAAGCCTGCTACTTTTATTTTCATTTTTACAATTCATCTCATAACTATTTGTCAAGGTTTCAACTTGACAATTTATTTTCTTGACAATCAGTTTAGACTGTTTAGAAACAATTAAAAAAATAGTTAGTTGGTGTTTTAGATTTCATTTGTATGGACTGTGTCTATTTGGAAGCAATAAAAAACTGATTTATGGCAATTTTTTTAAGTTTTCTTGATTTTATATCAACCATAAGCTTTGTTATGGTTGCATGATAGGTTTTACGACATATTAGATCAAGTTTGGACCTCTGTAGCTTTATTTAATTGATTTAGAGTTGATTGTCCTATAGAAGTTCACAAATTTGCGTTGGTTTCCACCATGGATTTGTAAGATCCATCCCCTTCTTGTACATACTATAACTTGGGGATGGATCCACATTTGTAACATGTATTTCTAACATGAATAATGCAGAAATAAGAGGAATTTTGCAGTGATTAATGTTGGAGAGTCGAATGGATGGTATTGGAGGGTTACATGCATGGTGCATGGTTAATGCAGTAGGGTTTCAAGCCATTGGAGGGGGTATTTTTTTGGTTTAATCCACTTAGTTATGGCCTAAGATGGTGAATCATCCCTTTATTTGAAAGTATAGCATTGGGAGGTCATACATTGACCAAACCCTAGATTATAGGGGTTTTAGAGGAGCAAATTAGGACTTTTTCATATGGAGAGGTCTGAGGACCAAATTGGTTGTATAATTCATGGTTTGGGAGCATCTGGTAACTTTTTTTAAAGTATCAAGGCTTGGGATGAAGAACTATTATGGGTTGCTTTGTAAAATGAGTCAAATTAGCCCTCCTAGTTCAGGGACAGTGTCAGATTTGAGAGGATTGGTCCAAAGCACCTATGGTTTATTTTTGGGTATTTAGTCAAGCTTCCAAAAGGGTATTGGAATATGTGATTATTTTGCATATTTTTTTGGGAAATTTTTGAGAAAAGATTTGAAAACCCTCGCTGTTATACTAGTAGGACTATGCCAGATTGGGCAGTTTGGAGAAGAGGGATAGTTTTCTTGCAAGGAGTTTAGATGTTTGTGTGAAGATGAATGAAGCATGTTGGGATCCTTATGAAGTTAGGATCACCTTGTAAACAAGTTCCATGTGTTTGGTTGATGAACCCTATTGGTTGAGGTGTGCACTTGTATGGAGCATGAAGTAGGATTGACTAGTTTGGGTTTGAAATCCAAGGTATGGAGTCTAGTGGAGTTAGGGTGATTGAATATTGACATCTGATAGGTCTATGGAGTGGGATGGGTCTTAGAGTAACCTTATAATTAAGTTGAATAAGTTTCTTTCATGGTAAGAAGGAAAGAAGTTATGAAAACTACAAAGAAAAGATTACTTACCACTAGCCTATCTATTCTACTAGTGGATATCTATTATGTCAAAGTGACCTATAGCACAATCTTTGTCACATCCCTAATATTGGAGTACAAATATTTACTGATATCTTTCTGACTAGGAGTCAAAGATTGAAGGATATATTTTTTGCCACTAGATATCCATTCAGCCAAAATGGCCTAAAACAGAAAGATATCCATTTTGCCAATATGGCCTAAAATAGAATCTTGACACCATACCTTAAATTATACCTCCATATATGGTCCAAAGATGTTGATGATGAAGTGCCTTCTCTTTGTATTCTACTAAACTAAATACATTCCCAAAGACCCATTTAGATGACTTGTTTGATAACAATTGTACTACTAAATAGCTGGTGGTCCAATTGTCTATCAACAATTGTACTATGACAAAAAATGAAAGTAGAAGCTATGTTTCATATTATTCTTATGTCTCCTCAAACCACTCATGGAACAAGCTTCTCAATTGATGTTAATGATTTAGGGGAGGAGAGGTAATGATGATTAAAAATATGAGTAATTTGAAAAACCAAAAATTCAAAAATAAAATCCCCTTGAGGATACTATGCAATTGAATTTGAGCCATTAGATCGATAATTTGATGATGTGAGACATCTTTCTATCCAAAAAATTATTTTTGATGATACTTTTGTTAATTCTTCTAAATTCAAAGCATGTAGTTTAGAATACAAGGGAAAACAAATAATAGAAAGAGTGAAGGATATCAAACCTAGATGCATCCATATATTTTCTAGGAGATTTGGAACAAGGTAAATTAATAATTGAAGAACATGACCCCTAAAAATCAGACGAGACTACTACAAGAAGTAGGGGTTATGATTTTACCTAGATGGGGTCTTAGTTCTAATGTTGCCTTTGAAAAATTAAGATAAAATCATAATATACCAGTGAATCTATTAGACAAGATATACACAAAGTCATGATTTATACTTTATGATCTTAATTTATTTATTTGGTTCATTTACCCTCTAGATAAAATTACTTTGACTATTGAAGACCTGAGAAAGATCTATGGATAAATTGTTGTTCATATACTTGAAGATTATGATCCAAATGATGCGACAAAGTTGACTATTCATGATGCCAAGATTACTAAGGCACATATGTATAAGGTAACAATTTTATATTAGTGTAAATGAGAAATTGAGAGATAACTTGTAGCTTACTATAGGTTCTTTCCAACGGGCATTGGATTATGTGATTCTGAAAAAAAAACTTATTGAATCATCTACTAAAATAACTTATTAATCAAGGGGAAACAATGGTATATCAGTGAAAATGAGAAATTGAGACAATAAAATATTCAATTGAGAGATAATTTGGGGCCTACTTTAGGTTCTTTCCAACATGCATTGGAGTATAGTGAGTTAGATAAAAAAAATATTGGTTCATCTATTGAAAGAAATTATTAGACAAGGGTGGTAGAGAAGTCTCAAAAGAAAGAGGAACAACTGATTGTAGGATTGAAGACTACCAAATATAATATTTCTTCTGGGTTGGTGCATAAAATGTTTGAAAAAATGATTGTACATGCTAATAAATTTAGGGCAGTATATGTGAGAACATATAATGCTTTGAAAGAACACAATAGGTGTAATACCCCAAAATTGGCACCTATTTAATTTCATCAATTTTGGTGCATTATCTCGATTTTACATCACCAAAGTCCTAGTTCCCTAGGCAATTTTCTCTCTCATATCTGACTTAATTTGACTTGATGTCAATTGCAAAGACCATAAATTGCAATAATCAAATGCTAAAATAATTCCTAAGTCCTAGACTTTATTTGGCTAAATAATCTCTATGATAAGTTAATTTAATTATGAAGTCCTAAGTACTTTTAATTAAATTAAACTCCACCCCCTTTAGCTAAATACCCTTGAAAGGAATTAATAAATATTTAGTTAAATTGAATGGACATCTCTTTATTTGAATTTAATAATTCAAATTACTCGAAAGGTCACTCCCCACATGTGGCAAATTTCATTCTTTTAATTAAATAATTCATACCTTTTTGTCTCAAAGGGGAATGAAGAATCAGGAGTTTCAAATCAAGAAACTCTTCATTCCTCTCCCGAGCTTTTCTATTTAATGAGCATCTTCTTCTCATTGAAAAAAAGGCAATTTTGAGAGTAAAGGCACTATAGTGAATTTTTGATTGAATTTCAAGCTTTCATTTGCAACTAGTTTAATTTCTCATTCTAGTGTAATTGCATTTCTCATTTAGATTAAATTTGCTTAATTGTTCTTAGATTAAGATCATTTTTATTCCAAAATCAACTAAAAAATCTGCATTTCATATTTATTTCAAAGTTTTCTAGATTAATTGCATTCATTCTTAGCTTAGTTTCATTTTGCTCATATTTTCTTTCAAATCCTCCATTGTTGAATTGGTCTCCCGGCTGTTGGCTCTCATTCTGAGAGTATTCAAACACCCCATTCACATAGGAGGCAACAGGTCGCCTAACCATGGAATTTGGATTGAGTTCTTCATACTCTCTCCTGAATTCTATCAAGTGAATAATGACCATGTTGTTTTGTGCCTGATTTAGAGGTCACATTCAGTCACATACATTTTGGCACCCACCGTGGGGCAGAAAAGATCAATTTCTGGCCTCATTCTTGATTGGTTTTTCAATTTTTGTGTTGGTTTTAGGCCTTGTACGGCCATGTACAGCATAGAAACCTTGTAATATAGTAATGGATGGATAGAATGATGAATCTTTTTTCTTATGCTTTTGGTTTGGTTCATTTTTATAAAGAAATGAATAAGTTATGATCATTTTGGTGAAAATGGGTATTTACAGATTTGAGATTCTCTGAATACAGTCAGATTGAAACATCTGGTACGGGCAAATTATGAAGAATCAAGATCTCTAATAATATTAATTATAAAGATACATGAATTAGATTTCATTTACTTTTGGTTTGAGTCATTTTTATGCAGATTTGTGAAAGTTATGGGCATTTGAGTGAAAACTGGTTTTTAACAATCTGCATTGGAGTTGCAGGCAATGATTCATTCTTAGAAAATGATTTATGAATGAAAAAAATAAATGGCTTACATATTTGGAAACTATATTCATGAATAGTTAATTTAAAATTTTTTTTGTTTCATTTTGATTCATTTTGAGAAAGATATGTGATTTCCTAGGCAGGGTTTGATGTTTTAAATCTGATTTATGACAGAACAATTGCAGTCTGAAAAGGTTAATGGTTGAGGAACCAAATTGAATCATAAGACTTTTTAATCTTGGGAAATAGTAGCTCTTGATTTTAGCTAAAAACTTCATTCTTTCCAGAAATTTTAATATTGTGATTTTATGGGTCAAATAAATCAATCTTTAAAGACTGTCTTGAAGATAGCAATGTTACATATCTTACGGTTTGCCATTGATTTGTCTTGATTCTATACTTTTGGATGTGTGCTAAATGCTGGATTGCAGATCTTTGGACCTAAGGTGAGTTCTTAAAATCTCTAAAACATTTGGACTTTGGGATTAAAATTGAACCTCTCATGTGTTTGGCTTGAGTGTTTACATGCTTTCATAGAACACATTTCAATTGATGCTCTTAATGGGAAATGAATGAACATAGATTTTCTTTCATACAAGATTATGTAAGTGAATGCTTGTGTTTAAACCATAAGTAATTCTTGGTTCCAATATCAAATATCTCATTGAGTAATTGAGGGCATGGATTCATTCCTTGTTGACATGAAGAGTTAAATGCACCACTTTGTGGACTCACTTCATGTTTACTTGGAAAGTTAAATATTCCATGATTCAAACCCTCTTGCACTTATGAGTAGTATTGATTAGCAGTCTTAGATTACTTGTGATTGATCTAAATTGCTATCTTGGGTTATTGGACTCGCTAATCCGCCGGCCTCTCATTTCCGCCCTGTGGTTGCAAACTCAGCGCCACATTAAAGGGGAGGGGTCTACAGGAAAGAAGCGTTAATTATTCCACTTGGCAACCCTTTTGTGCTTTTTGGAACTCACTTGTTTTCTAAGGTGTGGACTCACTTTGAGTTTGTGTGAGGAGTTAAATGCACCACTTTGTGGACTCACCTCACATTTACTTGAAGGGTTAAATGCACCACCTTTAGTGCTTTTCAATACTTTTTGATAGAGAATTACTTACTTTTCATTTTTTAGAAGGCCTGCTTGGGGATTTCATCGCCTCAAGGGATGACCTTAACTCCTATGTTCCGACGGAGTATAAATATCGAGAGGTGAATCCAAAGACACCTCTCTTGGGAATGAGTTAGATTTCACTCTTGGCTAAGCCTCAAAGAACTTTATACCTTTGAGAAGTGAAGGAGGAGATTTGGGTTACCGTCTCCCCTGGCTGTGTGATTTCTAATTCTTCTCATCTACGAATTTGTGCCTCACGTACCTTACGTATATCGAGGACTCCCTTTAGAAAATCCATGTATATCCTTGTAGACAACTTGCTAGGATGTTGTTGTGTTTTAAGTGTCTGCTAAAACATTCTCAAGAACATACACAAGTAGAGTCCTTAGGGAGTAGAAATACTAAGTCACTATTCTTGTTTGTGCGCAAGGTTGCTTTGTCCCTTGCCCATTGCTTGAAGACTGTTTGATTGAACTCCTTGATTGCTGTCTTATGTGCTTGATCAATGACATAAATCTGATCTACCTTTTTGTCTGTGATCTATTTTTCTATTTTCCTATCGTTCACCGTCAGAAACTAGTTGTCTTGAGTTAGGAATCGATCGATCTTTGCTTTGACTCATATTGTCTCTCATTAGTCTACCTTATCTCTTTATGCCTTTTGTACCTCACATTGTGATTGTCTTATCTCGACTGTTCTAGCCATCTCTTTTTGACAATTCATACCAGGTTCATCTTGCATCTTGGCTGTTCTAGCCATTTATCTCCTTTTCGTTATCTTAGAGACAGAGTCTAGCTTTATCCTGAATCTTTGCTCATTACATCTTCATCTATGACTGTCACGACTCGAAGTGGCAAGACTTATCCCATTCAGAACGCTGATCAAGATCAAAGTAAACCTTGTAATCAAGACATAGGTCATCCTGAATCTGTTGGAAAATCTGAACTTTGTGAGGAATCCTCACATTCTTCATCATTCCAAGAGTATTACAATCCATTGTTTCAGATACAGTCTGACTTACTATTTCAAGAATATTATAACCCATTGTTTCAAGACCAGCAAGACTCTGAAGGGTCACTTTCTAAAATTAAACCTATTGATCCTTTTGAACCTATCAACTCTTTCACGATCTCTCATAATACTACCAACAAGATGGGAGATCCAAAACCTTCAAAGTTGGTTTTCAATCTTAGCTCTAACATGCCAAAACCTTCAAAGTTGGTTTTCAATCTCAGCTCTAACATGCCAAAACCCTCAAAGTCTGTCTTTAATCTTAGCTCTAGCATGCAAATAGTCAAAGCCACTGAGAAGGCTATGACAGAAGCTCAACCGCCTTCCAGATTTGCTAGAAACAAACCTTGGATCTCTCACTGTGACATGATCATTGCTCCAGGGAGCGAGGATACTCCTAAACCCAAAACTCCCTTTGTCTTGCGAGGCCCTGCACCTCCCTCTTATAACTACACAAAATCTCCAGCTTGTGTGAATGCTATCCCTCGATCTCATGCAAAGATTATTCTCAAAGGTCCTAAACCTTCGACATCCAAACCAAAACTATCTATGGATAAAGCCCTCACTGAGGAAAATGTCCCCAAAGATCTCGATCTCAATCAGTTCCAATCTATGGTGGGTCATTTAACTTTGCCTCACTATTTGTGCTTTTCCAAAGAAGATGATCATTCCTTAAGCCATCTGCATGATGCTCCCCTGCACACTGAAGTTATGATAGGCCCCAAGAGTATCCCCCACGTCCTCATTAACAATAATGCTGCCCTAAATACTTGCTCTGCTAAGATGCTTACCCAAACAATAGACATCTTTGTTCCTACCAATAGAGAGTCCATTGAGTTCTATGATGCCAAGCTAAAAGAAATAGAAAAGACCCTGAAGATCAAAGATATTGGCATGGGGGAATATCAGATTGAGTCCGTCTTGTCATTGACAACTCTCCCTCCATCTCCACATTCCTATGAGGAACCTTCTAAAGACGGATTTGGTATTGGCTATCAGAGCGATGAGCTTAACCAACCTAGCTACAACTTTCACTCATGCAAGGATTTAGATAATGAAGAAACACAGATTCAGCCTATGACACATGAAAGATCTTTGAATGTTCAAAATTCTGATTCAGACTACCAGAAAGAGTCTTATCTACCTTCTCAAGTGCTTTAGGAACATGATTTTGGTCCTCACCAGGAGGATTTTATACACTCTACTGAACAGATTTCTACTACTGCAGCTACTACTGAATATGTCACTACCTCTAATGATACACATACTGATTGGGAGCAACTGTTGGATGCTTCCCTTATCTTTGGTATGCCTCAAGGTATGCCTATTCTAGATTGTTCTACCACTTCTACTGTTGAACAAAATCCTACTACTGCCAATTCCAATGATACACATTCTGATTGGGAGCAACTGTTGGATGCTTCCCTTATCTTGGGTATGCCCTGGGGTATGCCTACTCTAGATTGTTCCACCACTTCTTCTATTGAATAGACTCCTACTATTGCTAACTCCAATGGCACACATACTGATTGGGAGCAACTGTTGGATGCTTCCCTCCTCTTGGGTATGCCTCAAGGTATGCCTATTCCAGATTACTTTGCTACTTCTACTACTGAACAAGATCCTATTGTTGAAGAAACATTTCCTTTGACAGATGATAGTGATGAAGAAAATATGCCTCCAACTATTTCTCTAGCTAAATGGGACTCCATATCAGATGCTACTATAGAAATACCAGTTGATGCTATGCACCTATATGCTAGTCTTAACAACTTAGAAAGAGGAGAAATTTATTATCCTCCAGATCAAGCTATTGATGATGATCCTTTCCACCCTCCTGTGGAGATCATTCCTATGGCTCCTAGGCCATCTATTCCAAGCTATACTCCTACTACTCCAACAAATCATGGGTATGTAAGACCCCATTCTGTTACAGCTTCATGGAATATTGGAAGATCCAAAATTGAAATGGTTCCTATTCATGCACTCTTACCACCTGAAAGGGGACCTGATTCTTGGAATAGACCATCTTGGTTAGGCTCACATAATATTTCTCCAAACTTATCTGACTCTTCTAAGATGACTCACAATCAACAATGCTCAATGGAAGATTACTTTCTTGATCTACCTGATGCATTCATGAATGATGAGGATGATATTGATATATTTGCACTTGAGCCCATCCCATTGACTTTTCTTCCCCTTTCATCTCCCAAAAAAGTGGCACGTCCACTTCCATCTCCATCTCTCCACCTAAACAAGTCATATAAGCCTCTTTCATCCATCATTCCTGAGTCTTTTGGAAGTAACTTGGATGTACAACATAAATGTAAAAATAATGAGAATCCACTTATATCTCAAGGTCACCATGTCCCATCTAATCGACATGTGACTATGAAGAAAGGAAAGCAACATAGGTGTTCAAAAGACCGCAAAGGTCCTCAAAAGAACAAGACAATCAAAAGCTAGAAAATAAAATAAAAAATGGATCTCGAAATCCATTCTATAGGCATTGTCATCAAAAGCACCTCAAAGTAAAGAAGAAAAAATTCAAAAGCTATGTGGATTCCAAAGAAAGGAAAAATCAAAGTTGTCATTCGAGCTTCCAAAATTCTCATGCTTCCCTCCATTTCATCACCCTTGCCTCTCATACTTTACCCTCTTCACTCCATCTTGCCTTGTCCCAAAGTGCATATCAGCATCTCCTCATTGCTAATGGCATGACTAAGAGAAATCTAGAACGTACTCTCCCTAAGCATTTAGAGCATGGGAAATCTAACGAAGAGTTAAGGTGTGTCCATGAGGATATTTCTGGGTCTTACTTAAGTGAACTTTCCTTGACTATGGATCTCTCGATAGTTGGACACTACTGGTTGGATCTGTTGTTACTGCTACAACATCTAGTTCTAATTCTACAACTTCTCAGTTGCCTACTGCTACAAATACTGTGTTTCCAGAGATCACCACTGAAGGAGAGAAACTCAAAGAGCCCATCAATGCTCTTCATTTGAAAAAGTTCTACAGCTGACATTCTCAGTATGCTCATGTACATATTTATTGATCCTGAAAAAATCCTAAAAATTGCAAAATGTCCTAAAAAAATGATCATCTTAGTGAAAACCTGGTAAACAGGCATCATGGTAGCAAAAATAGAATCTCTCCCAAGATGGTGAAAACCTGGTAAATAGGCACCTCTTGTTTTCCTGAAGTAACATCTCATCTCAACGTCGCTTGGCTCTTAGTTTCCTGCTTTAGTTTCCTTCCTTTCCTGCTTTAGTTTGTTTTCCTGCTTTCCTACTTTAGTTTGTTTCCTGCTTTGGTTTGCTAGCTCATGCGCTTGTCTTTGAGTTTTCCTCGACTCTTCATAGATTGGAACTGGTTCACACTTGGGGGCACCTACCTGGTCTAGGGGGCATTGTCCTATCACTTTTGGAAACTCTTTTTGAGCATCGGTCACCAGTGGTTCTCACTGTGTCTGCCTGCTGATGCCTAGCTACTTTTGAGATTTCTCTCCTTGAGGATCTCTTGTGTATCAGTCGCCAGTGGTTCCCACTGTGCCTGCCTACTGATACCTAGCTTTCATTTGACCTCTCACTTTTGGGACCTCTCCCTTACATCGGTCACCAGTGGTTCCCACTATGCCTGCCTACAGATACCTAGCTTTCGTTTGATCTCTCTTCTTTGGGATTTCTCCCTTCTATCAATCACCAGTGATTCTCATTACGTCTACCTACTGTCATTATCTCATTGAGACTTCGAATGTTATCTTTTTGAATCGACTTCAATCTGCTTGAACATGAACTTGAACTAAAACTCAAACTAAATGTGTGTTCCTTTGAGACATGTTGAGCTTTGTTTTCTTTGAGTGCTTGTTTGTTTACTTTTTCTTTGCTTTCTGTTTGTTGGTTTAGTTCCAATGATCCAAATAATTCATATAAGAGGGGTGTCTATCTGTAAGAGTCTTCATCTCATATTGGATGGCCATGCGTACCTTGACTCCTTTTTATATGAACACTTTGGTGAGGTTGGTTCTTCTCCTTGTCTTTTGAGTGACTTCTTTCTGCTACTGGTGAAATTGTAAACACTCGTCCTGTTAAGTGAACGTAAGGGTCACTGCGAGCAATTTTTGGCAAAAGAAGGAACTCCTATGTGTTTGGTGTGTTTGTTCGCAAGAGACATTCAGGTCATTCTATAAAATGTGCTTTGATGCTTATGTTAACTTGCTAAATTAAAAGGAATAGGTGTTCATGTCATTCTAGCTTCTTGTGCCTTAATGCTTACACCTCATTCCAAAAAATTTAAGCCTTATGTCATATTCATATTCTCATGTTGGGGAGAATTGTATGGCATCTTGCGATTATCCCATGCTTAAAATAACTCAATGATGATAAATACGATGAGTCCAATAGCCGAGTCCGGAGGATTACATTTTTTCATCCTAGGCCTGCATTTAGACTTGCATCTTTCATTCTAGGCTTGCATTTGGAGTGCTTTCTTGTTGCTCTCTTGATTGCTTTCTTCTGGATCTGCTCATCAAAGGTTCTCATCTTTTGTCCCAGTCTCATCTTGGCTGCATCCTTTTTCGGGATCAAAATCAAATTCTGACATCTCTAAGTGGCTCAAAATCGCGTTTTAAATATTGGACTCCTTCTGGATCGGATGCTTGTGCAGTCATCCTTCTGGTGTCATCTTCCTGCCAGATCCTCATCTTTGCATCATGTTCTCAAATCTTTGCTTCTTTTCATCAAGTCAACCCTAGTCAAAATTTAGTCAACTATGGTCAAACTTGGTCAACAGGACCTCTGCTTTGCTCTGTTTCACTTCTATAGCTTCACGAATCTAGTCTAATTGCTTTTTCTCTGCAACCTCTTGTTGTTTATCATCCTTCTGACATGTCATCTTTCAATTTTTCTCCCGAGGGGGCAGGATGATTACATCATTTGAATCTTGTCGAATCTATTCTTGAATCAGTCTGATTTGAATCATCAGTTCTCATCGCTAGGGGCATCTTGGTGCCTCGCATCTTGTTATCTTATCATCCATCTTTTAGGTATCTGAGCAATCTAACTTGGATCCTCAAGGGCCAAACTTCATTCTGGAGATGGTTCTTGAAATCTTTTGGGTATTGGGGCAATCTAACCCTAATTCCTGGGAGTCAAGCTTTGTTCTGGAGATGACTCTCGAAATCTCTTTTAGACCGTTATCTGGGTAATCTAACCTGGGTCTCAGAGGACTAAGCTTCGTATTGGAGCAATCTAACCCTGATTCGGAGATAGTCCTAAATCTTCATCTTCATCAATTGGTATTGGGGCAATCTAACCCCGATTCTGGTTCTCTTTTAAGATCGTTGTCTTCGCAATCTAACTTAGACTTTAAAAAATTCATGCTTTGATCTGCTTTCATCTGTCACTTCAGACTATTCTTTGAATCAACGCACTGTTCGCACATCAATTCAAAGAGGGGCAAATGTAATACCCCAAAATTGGCACCTATTTAATTTCATCAATTTTGGTGCATTATCTCGATTTTACATCACCAAAGTCCTAGTTCCCTAGGCAATTTTCTCTCTCATATCTGACTTAATTTGACTTGATGTCAATTGCAAAGACCATAAATTGCAATAATCAAATGCTAAAATAATTCCTAAGTCCTAGACTTTATTTGGCTAAATAATCTCTATGATAAGTTAATTTAATTATGAAGTCCTAAGTACTTTTAATTAAATTAAACTCCACCCCCTTTAGCTAAATACCCTTGAAAGGAATTAATAAATATTTAGTTAAATTGAATGGACATCTCTTTATTTGAATTTAATAATTCAAATTACTTGAAAGGTCACTCCCCACATGTGGCAAATTTCATTCTTTTAATTAAATAATTCATACCTTTTTGTCTCAAAGGGGAATGAAGAATCAGGAGTTTCAAATCAAGAAACTCTTCATTCCTCTCCCGAGCTTTTCTATTTAATGAGCATCTTCTTCTCATTGAAAAAAAGGCAATTTTGAGAGTAAAGGCACTATAGTGAATTTTTGATTGAATTTCAAGCTTTCATTTGCAACTAGTTTAATTTCTCATTCTAGTGTAATTGCATTTCTCATTTAGATTAAATTTGCTTAATTGTTCTTAGATTAAGATCATTTTTATTCCAAAATCAACTAAAAAATCTGCATTTCATATTTCTTTCAAAGTTTTCTAGATTAATTGCATTCATTCTTAGCTTAGTTTCATTTTGCTCATATTTTATTTCAAATCCTCCATTGTTGAATTGGTCTCCCGGCTGTTGGCTCTCATTCTGAGAGTATTCAAACACCCCATTCACATAGGAGGCAACAGGTCGCCTCACCATGGAATTTGGATTGAGTTCTTCATACTCTCTCCCGAATTCTATCAAGTGAATAATGACCATGTTGTGTTGTGCCTGATTTAGAGGTCACATTCAGTCACATACAATAGGTTGTGAGGGAGATTAAAGTCTAGGAAGGAGGAAATGAAATTAAAGGATTCCACTTCTGAATGTGCTCTAAATTTTATTGATGAATGGATTGATAAGCATTAAAAGTATTAGATAAATTTTGTTGAAGAGATCAACAAGTATGATTATATTCAAGATATCTCCCCCGCCCTCCTTTCTTCAATGAATATGGTAATTAAAGGAATGGTCATAAGAAAGTCTACTTTCAAGATTTCATATTACTCACGAGTTTGTTTTTCTGTTTAATATTGGCATAAGAAGATTTACTGATATATTTTTTTGCTAAAACTTAAGGATTTAGAATACCCATTTTACTAATGGGTATCCATTCTATCAATGCCCCAAATAGGCACAAAATTCAATCATATATAACATTCACACAAAATAATGAAATGAAATTCAAACCATATTGCATCATTCGACATATTTTTCCCAATTCCCTGCAATATAATTTAAGGTATGGTGTCAAGATTCTGTTTTAGGCCATTTTGGTTGAATGGATATCTAGTGGCAAAATAGATATCCTTTAATCTTTGACTCCTAGTAAAGTCATTAAATAGTTGAAACAAATATTTATATGAATAATAATATACAACAATAACTAAGGAAAATACAAGCAAGCATTTCAAATTTGGTCTTATCACACCCAAAATTCATAGGGCAACCAAAACACAAACTTGGTCTGATCACACCCAAAATTCAGAACTATCCTCTTAGACAAGGTATTCACCACTTAATTTTGACCATTTTTTTAATCTTTCTCACCAAGTTTCCCAAAGGACCAATAGGGGTAGTCATGTAGTCTTGGTTCTAATACTTGGGCAGTAACTCTCCCAAATGGATCGGTTATGAATCTCCTCCAAACTCCCAATATTCACAAATCTTCTCCAAATGGTAGGAGGCCTAAATGGTTGGTTTAGTGAAGGAGGTGAAACTTAGACTTGGTCTCTGGCCAATCTAACTTTAGGAACATTTAGCAGAACTTGAAATAAGTTCAAACCTCCAATCTTATCCTCTAACTCAAAGCCCATCAAAAGTTATGGGATCTACAACTTCTGGTTATCCCACTCTACCAGTCACATAGAGATGCCTAACTAGGTTTTTAGTCCTATCTCCTTGGAATCACCACCATTTGGTTGAAAACCAACTGCAAAAGAAAATAGACCCTCATATCTCTCGTTTAAACCTAGAATTAGAATTTTCCCATGGTTGAATCGAGAGATATGATTCAACAAAGTTGACAACCCTAGTTTATGTGCAAAAATGGCCTGTTATTGACTGTCACCTGAGTTCTCTTCAATTTTTCAATCAAATAACCTTAGATTTGTTGCAACCAGAAGCAAAGACATCTAACAAACTTCCTATGAAGTTATTTTTTCCATACTAATCTGCACGGGTTCAGGAGAAATCAAACACTAGTCAAAAAACATTAAAAAACATAGTTTTTTCCAATTCAAATCGAACATTTAGGGCACTGATGGTGATGCCCACAAAAATGATAATCTAGACTTCCTCTAAGTCTTCCAATGCCATTATCTACTGAATGTTCAAAGATACAGTCAAACAACTGCACTTACATTAATAAACATTATTTTCCCAATGATTTTAATAAGCATTTGTAAGGTTAGGGTTAATTGATGAAACGTGTGTTGATGATTGAATTCTAGTGTCGACAGATGCCCTCCTTCACCTCTCCTTTGAGTGCAAAGTAATTACAGAATGAAATAAAATGAAACTATGTATTTTTTAAAAAAATTATATTCACATGTTGGTTGGAATTATGACCACCTATCATGGTTGTAATTTCGACCAACACGGGAGTAGATTAAAAAAATCAATTTTTTCCTTATTAACCTACCAAGGAAAATCATTTTAATACTTGGTCAGAAATGTGGGTCAAATGTACTAGTGGGTGACAAAAAATAAGTGTCATTATTTTACTTCCTATTCTCACTTTGTTCCTTGATATTGACAAATAACACTCTCTCTATATAGAACTTGATTATCATGATGTCTAAAATTAATTCCAAATAAATAAATCCCTAACAAGTCCAACAATTGCTTGCTTTGAAATTCTTAGTGATATATAACTATAAAGATACATGACCAAAGTTTTTCCAGATAAGGGTGCATAGTGTAAATCACCATGTATATACTGCAATATCAATGTCATTTTATATCCTTCCCAAGCATTAAAACTATGACCAACATTAAAAATCCAATATAACCTATTGTGTGTTTCCAATACCATTCAATATTGTTATGCTTGTCTTGTATTTTTCTAAAAGAATTTCATTGTCTTTTGAATAAATAACAACAATAATTAAATTAGAAGCAATAACCAACAAATAGAAACAAATGAATACAAATAATCTCAACACCAAACCATATAGGTATGTTTCTCAATTATTTCTAAGACATTCTATATTGCGTGGCATATAGCTAGGCAACAATAAGCTCGATATTTAGAGTACATAATCTAGAATAAACATGATTAATCTTATTCATGTATAAATGACTTAAGTCATAAAATGCATAGAATTTGAGGTAGACATTAAGTAAATTGAAATAAGTTCAGACGTAAATATGTAGAAATAAGTATATATAGGATGTAGATAAACTTTTTATATATGAAATTGTATGAAAATAGGTAGTAAATAGTGATAGATAGATATTAGAAATGAAATAAAAGTTAATATAAAACTATCATATATATTACTATATAATAAAATTTCTCTCGAGATAAACTCAAATAAATTGATATTAAAATACAAAAATTATCATTATAATTAACTTTATTAAAATTTGAATCCCTATTTATATATAATTAAAAATTCTACATTTCTTATAAATACATATGGATAATTTTATTACATGGATTCTCAATAGTTTATTGCCTACTTCATTCTGAAGATTACCCCTACCTAAATAACATCCAAGTTTCATGAAAAGAAAGAAGAAAATGATATATTTTCATCCAATCGGTGGAGACTAATTATATGATGGTATATTTTACTAGCAATCACACCTTAGTGTGCAATGGGTACGTCATAGAGTTATGGAAAGGTCATTCAAGTATTTTTCCCTCTTTTTTTAAATCACTCTCATCCTCTCTATATCTCCTTATCTTGGCATCAATCTATCTCACCATCTATGTATATTTATATCTCTTCCTCTCTATCTCTCCCTCTCTATATTGTTGGAAACAATTGTCTAAAGGAAATTGCTACTCAAATTATGTATTGTCTTTGATGTCACACAATGTCATAGTCCGCAGCAATCAGTTTCTACCGAGCTCAGTCAGTCTGCCAGATAAGAAAATTAGTGCTTACCGAGTCCACTCGGTTATCAAAGAAAATCAGTGTCTACCGAGTCCACTCGGTCATCAAAGAAAAATCAGCATTTACCGAGTTCAGTCGGTCATCAAAGGAAATTCAGTGTTTACTCAGTTCAGTCGGTTGTCAAAGAAAAGTTAGCATTTACCGAGTTCAGTCGGTTGTCAAAGAAAAGTTAGCATTTACCAAGTTCAGTTTGTTATCGAAGGTAAAGGATTGTCGGTGTTTACCGAGTTCCCTCGGTCTCTGAAAGATTGTAGAAAGTTATGGTCACCGAGCACTGTCGGCCCTTGAAGGATTTTTGCAAATAAAGTTTGCTTAATTCAGCCAACTATTATACTAAATAATGTCAATTTGACAAATCTAAAATCATATAAATAAAAGGTCAAATGTGAAAAATAAAATAGAGATATAGCAGAAGATTTACAGAAGAAAGACAGGAAAGGTGTGTGTGAATTTGTGAAGGATGTTCAGATATCCTTAAGGTGCAGCAGAGATTTATTCGATCAGGAAGGATCACACTTATGCAGAACAAAGATCTGTAATTAGCAAGGCAGTTGCATTATTATACAGGTCATTTTCATTGTTATCTTCTTATCATTGTAACAGTGAATTCTAAATCTCTTAACCGAGTTGGTTTAACAACCATATTGTAAATCCTCTAACAAGGTGACAATTCCATTGAATTGTTTTCAAGACCTCTTACCAGGCCACTCCTAGCAGGGTGATTAAATCCTCTAACAAGGTCACACCTAACAGTGTGTTTTGTAACCTTTTACTGGGTTGGCTTCTAACCGGGCATCACTTCAGAAAAGTGAAAATCAGTATCTAGATACATTGATGGTTTTTCCCATATTGGGTTTCCACGTTAAATCTTGTGTCTCTTGTGTTCTTAATTGCTATCTTAATCATATACAAGTGCTGATGAACATCTAAAGATAATTTTTCCAATACTTTCTGCATCTTCAAAGTTACTGCAATCTATTTACTGAGTGCTAAAACAGATAACATTCTTTAAGATATCCTAAGGGATATGAAAAGAAATAATAGTGAAGTGTTTTATGGTTGACTGATTCACCCCCCCCCCCCTCTCAGTCACTTCATCCATATTCCATCAATTGGTATCAGAGCATTTGGTGCTTGCAGGAAGGGTTTCAAGGACCTAAGCTAAAGATCAGGATGTCTTATAAGAGGGAAATTCCAAAGCTCAACAGATATAACTTTTCAGCATGGCAAGGTCTCATGCGACTTCATCTGGCTTCCATTGGTGATTTAGGATGCAAATACATTGATGAAGAATACACAATTCCTACTGGCGCATTAACTATTGAAGACATTGCAGAGAAAAAGACTCATAACACCATGATGATAGACATTGCATCTGCTCTCAGCTATGAAGAATTTGATGATATTAAAGAATGCACTACTGCATATGAAATGTGGATGACACTAAATAAAATATATGGTGGTGATGCAAATGTGAAAAGAGCCAAAGCAGAAAGCCTAAGAGGACAGTTTGACAAGATGAATATGAAGGAAGATGAAAACATTGCAAAATATGTTGAAAGAATCGAAGCAAGTGTAAGTGCAATTAGAGCTTCTGGAGGAACAATCTCAGATGAAACTGTTATAAGTAAGGTACTCAGAACATTACTCCCTATCTATGCAATAAGAGTATCAGCTATTCAAGAAAGAAGATGTGAAACAAACCACAATATAACTTTAGATGCTTTAGTTGGAAGATTGACAGCCTTTGAATTAGACAACTATGACAACTGTGTTCCAAATTCCAAAAATATTGAATCAGCATTTGAGGCCAAGGTTTCACTAAAGAAGAACAAGAAAATTAAAGAAGTTCAGTCAGAAAGTGAAGAAGTATCAGAAGAAAGTTCTGATAGTGATCTTGAAATTGTAGAAGCATTACTTGCAAAGAAGTACTCTAAAGGGAAAGGTAAATATAAAGGTAAAACTCCTTTAATCTATTTTTCATGTGAAGAAATTGGACATATTGCAGCTAGGTGCCCAAACAAGCAAGTCAAGGAAGAGAAGAGAAGTCACAAGTACTATGGCAAAAAGAATTTCAAATCATTCAAGGATAAAGGCAAGAAAACATGTTTTATGGCTAAAGATTCTGATGATAGTGAAGAAGAAATTGTCTTTATTGCTATAAAAGATGAATCTGATGATGATGAAGATAAGATGGCACTTATTTCTCATATAAGCAAAGATGATATATGGATAATAGACAGTGGATGTTCACACCACATTACTAGTGACAAGACAAAATTTGAATATCTAGAAGACTGTGATAGTGGCAATGTAAGATTTGGAAACAATGAACCTTGTTGTATAAAAGGAAAGGGAAGAATCTCATTAACCAAAGAACTCATATGTGATAATGCTTATTGGGTCGAAGGACTAAAACATAATCTTCTAAGTGTAGCACAACTAATCAACACTGGTTTCAAGGTTGAATTCATGAATGGTCAAGCAAGACTGCTGGATGAAAAAGGAAAACTCATTGGATCAGGTAAACAAACAAAAGGTAACTTATTTTATCTTGATCTCAGTGAATATTCATGCTTTATTGCTCAAATTGAAGAAAGTTGGCTATGGCACAAAAGGTTATGTCATGTGAATTTTGATAACATGATAAAAATAAGCAAATTCAAGAAGGTTAGAGGCATTCCTACTTTGAAGAAACCTAATACTGGTCTATGTAAGAATTGTCAGATTGGCAAAATGAGTAAAACTAGTTTCAAGAGTAAGAACTATCAGTCTAAAGAAATTTTGGAAATTGTGCATATTGATTTATGTGGACCTATTGGAATACAAAGCTATACTGGAGATAAATTCTTTATTCTTTTCGTTGATGATTATTCTAGAATGATGACTGTTATGTATTTAAGAGAAAAATCAGAAGCATTTGAAAAGTTCAAATGGTACTTAGCAAGAGTGGAAAAAGAAACAGGGAAAAGATTGAAATGCTTAAGATCAGACAGAGGTGGTGAATTCATCTCCCATGATTTTAACAACTTTTGCATTGAAAGAGGAATCAAAAGACAGGTATCAACTCCTAGAACTCCTAAGCAGAATGGAATAGCAGAAAGAAGAAATAGATCTATTATGGATTGTGCAAGGACTCTAATGATAGAAAAGAACATCGCTATAAAGTACTGGAAGGAAGCTATCAGCACTGCAGTTCATACCTTGAATCGAGTACAATTGAAGAAAGACACATTCAAAACTCCTTATGAATTATGGTATGGCTATAAACCCAATGTAAGTTACATGAAAATATTTGGTAGCAAGTGTTATATCTTAAAAGAATCCAGGAGAAATAAATTTGATGTGAAAAGTGATGAAGGAATATTCCTAGGATATTCTAGCAAAAGCAAGGCATACAAATGTCTAAACTTATCTACTCACAAAGTCATAGAAAGTATACATGTAAAATTTGACGAGTTTGCAGAAAAGACTGAAGAAGAAAGCAAAAGGGAACCTGAGAACTACAAAAGATTCATTTACATTGAACCTGAAACATTGGCAGATGCAACTATCAATGAGGAAACTATATCTACCGAGCTGAGCACAGTTACCGAGTCACAAACCGAGTCATAGGAAGAAGTTCAAACCGAGTCACAAGAAGAAATTCAGACTGAGTCTCAACTTGAAGTTACCGAGCAAATATCTACCAAGCCCGAGCAACCTAAAGAAGAGATCCTAGAAGACAATAGCATGACTCATTCAAAAAGCAAGGAACCTATACTAGCCAAATATGTCAGAAGACATCATACACCAGATCAAATTATTGGAAACAAATCAGATGGTACTATGACAAGAAGCAAGCTAAAAGGTACATGTCTGCTTACTGATTTTGAACCTAGAAATATCAAAGATGCATTGGAAAATGAAAGTTGGATTGAAGCAATGAATGAAGAATTAGAACAAATACAAAAGAACAAAACATGGACTCTTGTACCTAGACCTAAAGATAAGAATGTAATTGGAACAAAATGGGTATTCAGGAATAAGCTGAATGAAGATGGTCAAGTATCTAGAAACAAAGCTAGATTGGTATGTAAAGGTTATTCTCAAGAAGAAGGTATAGATTATGGAGAAACTTTTGCTCCTATTGCAAGATTAGAAGGTGTAAGAACTCTACTTGCTTATGCAGCACACAAAGGATTTAAGGTATATCAGATGGATATAAAATCTGCATTTCTCAATGGAATTCTTGATGAAGAAGTCTACATTGAACAACCTAAAGGTTTTGTTGATCCAGATAAAAAGGACATGGTCTGCAGGTTACACAAAGCATTGTATGGTTTGAAACAAGCTCCTAGAGCATGGTATGAAAGACTCCATAACTATTTGATTCAGATTAATTTCAAAAGAGCCAATGATAACAGTAATCTGTATATTAAAGAAGGACCGAATGACAAAATTGTATTGGCAGAAATATTTGTAGATGATACTATATTTACAAGGAATGAGGATCAGTGCAAAGAATTTTCAAAGCAAATGAACAAAGAATTTGAAATGTCTATGTTTGGTTTAATAAAATTCTTTGTTGGTCTTCAAATTCAGCAAAGCAAGAATGGTATATACATTACTCAATCTAAATACATTAAGGAAATACTTAAGAAGTTTGGTATGGAAGATTCAAAACCAGTTGGTACACCCATGTGTACTGGACTGAAACTTACCAAAAATGATGATTCAAAAGAAGTTGATCAGACCCTATACCGATCTATGATTGGAAAATTGCAGTATGTAGTACATACAAGACCTGATATTGCCTTAGCAGTCAGTATAGTAGCTAGATTCTCAGCAAAACCTAAGGAAAATCGTATGATGGCAATCAAAAGAATCTTAAGATACTTAAGAGGAACTGAAGAATATGGTTTGTGGTATAAATTTGGAGGCAATCTAGACTTAAAAGTGTTTACTGATGCTGATTGGGCAGGGAACATTGATGATAGAAAAAGTACAAGTGGTGGAGCATTTTTTCTTGGAAAAAGACTGGTATCCTGGACTAGTAAAAAGCAAAATTGCACATCTCAATCCACAGCTGAAGCTGAATATGTTGCTGCTGCAGTAAACTATTCAAATATTGTTTGGTTTAAACAGTTATTAGAAGGTATGAAGGTTGAAATCAAAGAACCAGTTGTTATATTTTGTGACAATACCAGTGCAATAAACATTTCAAAGAATCCAGTGATGCATTCCAAAACCAAGCATATTGCTATTAAATATCACTTTGTCAGAGAATTGGTGCAAGACAAGGAAATTAGATTAGAATATATTCATACAAAAGAGCAGATTGCAGACATTTTCACCAAACCATTACCTAAGGATGCATTTGTGTATCTAAGAGGTAAGTTAGGGGTCATTCCCCTATCCGAGGCTCACTAAATACAGTTTTAGTGATGCATCAACCAGAACATGATTGAAAATCAACCAGTTGATGTAGCATATTCAAGGAATCATTGCATATGAATCAGTACTTGAGGTACATTAATTTACACCGGTATTATGTGAATTGTCTTTGGCATGTGTTGTCAAAGAGGGAGTGTTTGCTATGACATATTGTGTTGCCATCAATGCCAAAGAGGGAGATTGTTGGAAATAATTGTCTGAAGGAAATTGCTACTCAAATTATGTATTGTCTTTGATGTCACACAATGTCATAGTCCGCAGCAATCAGTTTCTACCAAGCTCAGTCGGTCTGCCAGATAAGAAAATTAGTGCTTACCGAGTCCACTCGGTTATCAAAGAAAATCAGTGTCTACCGAGTCCACTCGGTCATCAAAGAAAAATCAGCATTTACCGAGTTCAGTCGGTCGTCAAAGGAAATTCAGTGTTTACCGAGTTCAGTCGGTTGTCAAAGAAAAGTTAGCATTTACCGAGTTCAGTCGGTTGTCAAAGAAAAGTTAGCATTTACCGAGTTCAGTCAGTTATCAAAGGTAAAGGATTGTCGGTGTTTACCGAGTTCCCTCGATCTCTGAAAGATTGTAGAAAGTTATGGTCACCGAGCACTGTCGGCCCTTGAAGGATTTTTGCAAATAAAGTTTGCTTAATTCAGCCGACTGTTATACTAAATAATGTCGATTTGACAAATCTAAAATTATATAAATAAAAGGTCAAATGTGAAAAATAAAATAGAGATATAGCAGAAGATTTATAGAAGAAAGATAGGAAAGGTGTGTGCAAATTTGTGAAGGATGTTCAGATATCCTTAAGGTGCAGCAGAGATTTATTCGATCAGGAAGGATCACACTTATGTAGAACAGAGATCTGTAATCAGCAAGGCAGTTGCATTATTATACAGGTCATTTTCATTGTTACCTTCTTATCATTGTAACAGTGAATTCTAAATCTCTTAACCGAGTTGGTTTAACAACCATATTGTAAATCCTCTAACAAGGTGACAATTCCATTGAATTATTTTCAAGACCTCTTACCAGGCCACTCCTAGCAGGGTGATTAAATCCTCTAACAAGGTCACACCTAACAGTGTGTTTTGTAACCTTTTACCGGGTTGGCTTCTAACCGGGCATCACTTCAGAAAAGTGAAAATCAGTATCTAGATACATTGGTGGTTTTTCCCATATTGGGTTTCCACGTTAAATCTTGTGTCTCTTGTGTTCTTAATTGCTATCTTAATCATATACAAGTGCTGATGAACATCTAAAGATAATTTTGCCAATACTTTCTGCATCTTCAAAGTTACTGCAATCTATTTACCGAGTGCTAAAACAGATAACATTCTTTAAGATATCCTAAGGGATCTGAAAAGAAATAATAGTGAAGTGTTTTATGGTTGACTGATTCACCCCCCCCCCCCCCTCTCAGTCACTTTATCCATATTCCATCATGTCTCCCTTTGTATCTCGCTAGATCTCTTTCTATCTTCACCTCTCGATCTATCTCTTATGTCTATCAATTTTTCTCACATCCTCCCACTCCTCTCTCCATCACCCTCTTCCTATACCTTTTAATCTCTACATCTCTATATTTTTTCTCCCATCTCTCCCTCTATATCTCTCCCTATATATCAGGCCACTAAACCCAAGAAACCATCTTTATCTCTTAAGAATCGATCATCATAAACAATAGGAAGTGAAAATCTATCAGATCTAGGTGGAAGATGAGAGTAACAAGTAAATTCAACACCTTCTAAATGAAGATATTCATAGCCTTTTGACCTCATTATTCGCTTCTCAAAATTATTGATCACTGTGAATTTCTTTGTGACTTGCATACTTTGAAGACAATTCTTTTTCCACTATTTTCTTTTTCACAAACAAATCACGTAAATTGTAACTAGTCCCCAGTTTATAATCACCTTGACAATAATATCTTAATGTGAGATCTTTTGTTATAGCTTCTATCCAATTGCATCTATCAATTTCATCACTAATTAGAATTGATCTCAGATTCTCATCAGACTCTACTGATGTTCTTAAAGTGTCAATAGATAAATTAAGATCAATTTCAACCATTCTTTCAAAAATAAAACCAAGCAATTCATTGTATCTTGTCTCTTGTGCCATTTATACTATTGATGCTAACTATCCCTAGATTCTCAATACACACCTTGAAGACAATAAAGAGCTAATAACACCATCTTCCTACTCTATCATCTCAAAACCCTACTAGCAAGTACCTTAAATATTCATAGCATAACATACCTAGCAAGAATGGCATATCACTTCATATTACCTTCATCTTGGAGATGTCTAACATGTGGGTTGTCTTTAATTCCAGAAAACCCTCCTTTAATGCCAACATAGG
The DNA here is from genome assembly GCA_027943335.1 of Chamaecyparis obtusa. Lineage (NCBI taxonomy): Eukaryota > Viridiplantae > Streptophyta > Pinopsida > Cupressales > Cupressaceae > Chamaecyparis > Chamaecyparis obtusa. Next base: position 1,685,544 of record BSBK01001976.1, read on the forward strand.
AGATCATTTAAAGCCAACCACCAACAACCCAATGTTTTTCATGCGATGTGAATGTTTTCATTGTGGATCTTCTGTGGTGTCTTTGAATTCTTTATACTTGAATTGTTGTAGACGTACGATTTGAAGGATAGATAGAAGCACAAATGTCATCATATAACATGACTAAGACATAATTTATTTGTTGGAGAGACTTTCCAAAAATGCTGACATAGCAAGTATGTTGTCATATCCAACTTTGATAAGATAGTTTTGGAAACTATCCTAACATTTTCATTCTACGTAGGATGGACGACTTACAATATCCCAATGGCAATCATTGCCTTCTCCACAACTTGAAATCATTGATCACATAAAATAGGTCGAGGCTTTCTAGAATAGAAATGCCTATGACGTAAAGATAAAAGTAGCTAGTTCAAATGTTTTCAATGGTCATCCAATGCTCTCATATTTTCAACCATAAATTTCACACTTCATCTCTTCTCTCTCAAATAGAAAATGTTGGCTCTTGGTTTAGAAATATTTTAATTACCTTGGAAATGTAGAGATGCACCTATGGGTTAGCTTACTTCCCACAATTAGTACATTCACACAAGAACAAGGACCAATTAGCAAAGCACATCAACATTACCTGGCACTAAGGACCCACCACTTTAAAATCTTCATCGGGTTGGACACATGGTGGCAAGGCGTGATCCAATGATCACTAACCATCGAGCACTTTCTCATTGAGGCATTACGCCTGCCGCATGATCATTTTAAATTCGCACTACCTTTAATACTCTGAGTCTGGGAACATGACATCACCAAAGACATGTGTTGCATTGGCATGATCCCTTGATGGATAAATACTAAGAAAGTCTGGATCAAGGTATTACACATGTTGTTAGATCCTCTAGATCTAACAAATCTTTATCCTTTTCTTCAAACTTTGACCCCAACCCTACTGACATTACATAGGACATGTGTCACCTAGTTATGATCCTGTGAAGAATATCCATCATGCATCTTTAGTTAGTGGTAACACATTGACTATTGGATCAATCTTGATCTGACTATCCTTTACCTTCATCCAAGGCTCTGACATTAGTCCCACCAGTGCCAAGATAAGACTATCGCTACAAGCCTCCCCAATAACTTCATCGACGATCAGGATGCACAAAATTGTTCCTTACTGACTTCCTTTCTCTTCTGATAGTTTTATCATCAAAAGATATCATGAAGCTTCAGTCAAGGATTGAAGCGCTTGATATTTGTCTTTGTTGATGCTTTTTTATGCCCGATAGAACATCAGTGGATTTTATGCCGATTGAGAACTTAAGGCATGTGCTGAAAAGTGAACTTAAGTTACACCAAAAAGGTAATGAAGAAATAGACCTCGGTAGAGTTTAAGGCTTAAACACATTTTTTGAAACCCTATGAAACTATAGAAACCCTATTTCTTCATACCTTAGACAATTTTCAAAGGATTTTGCAGAAATGAGGACCATTTTTAGCAGATTTTTCTATGATAGGAAAATGGGCTAACAGTGGCTCTAGTTGAGGATGTATGCCTCTCGCAGGCATAGAAAGAATTTTAGAATCTTTGGAGGAAGCAGACCACCCACTAGAAAAAAACTAATAGGGAAACTCCCAAAAACACTAGGAAAATAGGAAGGGAAATATAATGACAAAAGAGGGAATATCTACAAACTTACAAGATTAAAACTCTATTTGGTGGCCCTGGGCCACCAAAGAAAGATTAACCAAAACTTTCCTTTGTCAAAAAATTTGTTTTCATTCACATATGTGACCAACCACCTGAAAATATCATGAAAAATTTTCTACCAACATATATGAACATTCATGGGCTGAAAAATAATTCTACATTTGTAACTTCCCACATTCTTCCAGTCACAACCACCATCATACTCATAATCCAAAAAGTATGGGACATATTTCACTTCTTCATCAAGAGGACTAGAAATACAAAATTTATCCAGTAATGCATCAAAGTATAGACTGCAATGATCAACATGCATTACAACAAACTCACCTAGCTGAGAAGGAACTGGACCTTTAGATTTATCTTCATGAGATGCTTCAACCACTGAATAACTTGGTTCCTTAATGATATCATCATAAAATGGAGTATGAACCAAGTGTGAACACTCTTCATATTGATAATCTAAAGGTGAACTTTGCAGATTGTGTATCAAGCCTTCCAACCTTGCAATATTGAAGAAAAGGAGGTAAATCAAAATTTTGACATACATATACACATAATTGACACCTTTGTCATTGTTGTCAAAGGGGGAGTAGTATAGTATGAGAAAATTTTATATATCTATAAGATATAGATATGCAGAATAGTATGAAGTATAATCTAAGGGGGAGTATTTTTTATGGTGAAATAAGTAGTCATGTATGATCCACGGATATTTTGAAAATAATGTAATGGCCGTATGTACATCTTTTTGAAATTTTTGTGATAAGTTTTTGGGACTTAGCCAATTTTCCCATATGTTGCCACCAATGACAAAGGGGGAGATTGTTAGCAATTTGGCTAAGTAGGATATAATAATATTGTCATTATGGCAACATATATTCAGTATAGAGATAGCATGATTCGAGGAGGAAGTTCTGTATAAGACTCATGAAAATTGTCTAAGTATAACAGTGTTTATCAGTCTACACTGAGACTATTTTTATTAGCAATGTTCACAGAAGAATGTCTAGTGCATGCACACTTGAACATAGATCATTCTAGGTATATTAAAGCTACATATAATAGTGCAAGTCTGTATGGTATATACAAAAAGAGATATCGATGTTTTACAGAGATAGTGTTGAGCCGACTTGAACATAGTAGCAATCATAAATTGACTATATTGAGTTAAGGGATTTTTTTTTTTATCAAAATAATAACTTAACTATTTAGGGATGACATCCTAGATGTTAACCCTAAGGAAGCATGAAATGACTTTACTTTTTGAGAAGAGTATAATGAATTGTAAGTTGACAAGAAGGTTATTTTGAAATAACTTGTATATAAGTAAGAAAAATGTGATGCAAAGATATATGATACAGATATGATGCAAAATTGTAAGTTGTAAGAAATTAATAAATAAAGTAATGTATGTAATGTGAATTCATAAGCAATTATTGTATTCCAGTGTGAAGACACTACAAAGCTAGATCAGAATATTGAAGATATTCAGCAACAATAAAAGGTTTTTGTATTCTACCTTTTGTATCTAAAGTTATCATTATATATTGCATGTTTGGGCAGTGTGCTCATCTTGCATAAATATATGTTTTGTAATAGCAACTCCTGACAGGGTTGAGGCTTCTAACAAGGCCTATAGTCCTTTAACCAAGACAAAGACATTATATGGATGTAACAGACTCCTAACAGGGTCAATATCCTTAACCGAATACTTTTGATTAGTGTGTCAGTTGTGGGTATCATCCCCACCTGAGTTTTCCCTTGGCCAAGGTTTCCTCAAGAAAAAACATGGTGTTATGAGTTCATTCATTTTATTTTTATGCTTATTGTTTAGTTTATTTAGTTTAGTTTCTTATGCAAGCTACAAGTTGATTTCATATATTCATAATTGGGCAAAAGTAAAAGTTTGTGAAATATTGATTCATCCCCCCCCCTCTTAGTATTTCCTATTTCTAACAAAACCCTTCTCTCTAAAACTATTAGGTCAAAATTGGCTCTTATCCAAAAGGTCGATAGGAAGATCCAAAGAAAATTGATCTAATAGGTACTAGCTACTAATCTATTATTTTCAAAATGTTCTTATGAGAAATAGGGAAAAAGCATACATGATGGGGCAGCCATAATGCACGTCACTAAATAGCTAAGCTCCATTTTGTCCAAGAGAACCCTAGTAAATTTTGGGAATGTTCTCTTGAAAATCATTATAATATTTATCAGTTTTAGGCATGGAAATGCTCTTGTCAAAGTGTTCCACTATATCATTAATAAAATCTAAAGGAGTGATGCTTGTACATTCCTTGTTCTCCTTCTCAAGGCATGTAAGAAAAGAGATTGTTTCCTGCAGAAGCACTTCTCCATGAAAGCTTGGGTAGATTATTTCTAATTTGCCCCATTTCTGTAGGATATGAAGGTAGCTTGGGAACCTTTTCTATTCCCATAATGTTTCCACCTCTTTTTGTTGCATGAAGAAAACTAAAACCTCGATTGTCAAATGTTCATCTTAATCGTTCTTGATGTAGTCTCTGCAAAGACACTGATCTTAAGAAACTAATATCGAAAGACCCTATTTTCTTATGTAATTATGCAGGGTTCAGGTTAGTGCAATAATGGATATCACTAAATGGAGAATTTCTCCATGTGCACTAGCAAAACAAGGTTAAATGCCAGTGACCTAACACACCACTTGGAAAGAAATGAAGTGCATGTGAGGACAACTGCACACTTCATACACAAGATCATACACCCAAGGAATGGTGTTTTTTGTAACAAATTTCTAATTTTTTATTCAATATCCAATGAAGCCTCCCTCAAGCCATTTGAAGTTTTGAGGTCAACCAACCATAGAAGCATAACTTTCCAAGCTCCACAGATCATGATCACATAAGTCTAGCACTTCAATTAGTGTGGTGAATGATAAACTACAACTGATTGAATATCTTGAAAGAAAGTTTGACAATGGAATGGATAATTGAATGATGATGATTGATGATCACCGAGCTACTAAAGTGTATGTAAGACATTAAATTAGTTAATGCATTGTCATTGATGTCAAATAGTTTTGATTGTACTTATTGTGTGTTGTGAAAAGAACCTTCATAGGGTTAGTATTGTCAATAAATGAATAAAATAACTAAATTACCACAAAGAGAAAGCTAATTTAAGAAAATGGAGACAAAAAGCACTTTATGGACCTCTATTTAGATTTTCTAATGCAAAGCTCTCATCAAGCTTCCATTATTGACAACTCTAAAATGAGAATTTAAATGATAAACAAACTAAAAATTCAATTCCAAAACAAATTAAGCCTTAATTAGTACTATATTTTCCTTTCTAGCTCAAAATTACAAGAGGTTTGATGTTATTCTCAGATTTGTGGATCCTAATTCATTGATTTATGCCTTTCTTTTATAGATTTTGGCAAGGGTAGGGGGTGGAGTTTAGTTGATCATAGTTGAGTTGAGGTTAAGGTCCATGGTTCCACCTTTGGAGACAATTTAAATCGATTATCCTCAAATCTTGGGACAAAGAGACAAAATGAATGGCCAAGATGCTCTCACCTTATGTGTGATGGAGATTTGTTTTGAGCTTGATCCATGTGAGTCCAATCCTCATTTCCCATTGGTCGATGCATTTTCCTCCCATTTGGTGGTTGAGGGAAAATAGGGATTTATTAATTGAAATTATTTAATTTTTTTAGCCATGTGTACCCCTTAAATGGGTTGATTTGATCTAAATTTAACTATACAATCAATTAGATTAATTACATAATTTATTAGACAGATGATACATACTTTAAAACCTTGACCTTAAGACACTCATTAACAATGTCTTCTTCAATATAGTGTTGTAAGTGAAATTCTCAAAATATTGTTACATGTTTATGCTATTAGAGTCTGTGATTCATGAGATGAGATTAGCTCCAAGTAATCATATTACACTTGATATTATAATTGGTAGAATGATTGCATATGAGTTGAATAACTTTGATATTAGTGTTGTTCTTACTGTTGAATCTACATTTATGTCATCTCTGAATATTGGTAAATCAAGCACTAAACACATGATAAGAAATGAGATTGGTAGTGAAAGTGATGAGGATGAACTTGATGAGCTTGAAGCATTAATAGCTAGAAGACTGCAGAAAGGTAAAGGAAGATATAGAGGAAAATTACCTCTCGTATGCTTTAACTGTAATGGCCATATTGCAGCTAGATGTCCTAACAGGAAATAATATGAGAAAAATAATGAAAGATATAGTGAAAGGAAGTATGATAGAAGAGATAACCGAGAACACAACCAGTAGTATGACAGAAGAAGTTACCAAGATTACAAAGACAAAGGCAAGAAGGCATGTTACCTTGTTGAAGATGATGATGATGACATTGACACCGACATTGATGAAGACATTGAGGTGGTATTCAAAGATTTGAAAGAAGAAAAAGAAGAAGAAGAAAGGTATGTTGAAACAACACTTATTTCTAAAGTTAGCAAGAATGATACTTGGATTATTGATAGTGGTTGTACACATCATATGACTAGTGATGAAGAAAAATTTGAATACCTTGAACATTATAATGGTGGATCTGTTAAAATCGGAAATGATACACCTTATCTAGTAAAGGGAAAAGGGTATATATTATTGAACAATAAGATCAAATGTGAGAATGCATATTGGGTGAAGGGACTTAATTATAATTTGTTGAGTGCGGCACAGCTAAATAAAATAGATCACTGAGTTGCATTTGAGAATAGAAAGGTGAAAATATTTGATGAAACTGAAAAGTTAGTTGGTACTAGTGAATAATCTAAAGGTAATCTATTTTGTCTTGATAATGTTGAAACTTCTTGTTTAATGGCTAGAATTGAAGATGTGTGGTTATGGCACAAAAGGTTATGGCATGTGAATTTTGATAACATGGTTAAGATCAGTAAGAAAAGGAGAGTTAGAGTTTTATTGAGCCTATCTAAACCTAACCATTTCATGTGCAAACAATGGAAAATAGGAAAAATGTCAAAATCTAGTTTTAAGAGCAATCAACTGGCATTACTGAGCATTAAGGTAATACTATCAATCATCAACCTATACAGACCCAGAATTAGCAAACCGTTACCGATGAAGATAATGATCCTACACCGAGTGGAGAACATAATGAAGAACATAGAATTAAAACTTTACTTGCAAAATATGTGAGGAGACATAATCTACAAAACTAAATTATTGGAGATAAGAAAGTTGGCATGATGACACGAAGTAAGTTGAGAAACAACACATGCTTAGTTTGTGAATTTGAACGTAAAACTATTAGAGATGCAATTGAAAATGATGAATGGATTAAAGCCATGAATGAAGAAATTGAGAAGATAATGAAAAATAAAACATGGACTTTGGTATCGAGACCAAATGATAAAAATGTAATTGGAACCAAATGGATATTCATAAACAAGTTGAATGAAAATGGAGAAGTCACTAGGAATAAAGAGAGACTTGTATGCAAAGGATATGCACAAGAAGAAGGAATTGACTATGGTGAGACTTTTGCACCAATTTCTAGACTTGAAGGAGTTAGAATATTTTTTTCTTATGTTGCCTACAAAGGATTTAAAGTCTATCAAATGGATGTTAAATCTACATTCTGAATGGAATGCTTGAAGAAGAGGTATACATTGAACAACCTGAAGGTTTTGTTGATCCTAATCAGAGAAACATGGTATGTAAGTTACACAAAACACTATATGGATTGAAACAAGCACCAAGAGCATGGTATGAAAGACTTCATTCCTATCTTATCAGTATTGGATTTGTTAGAATAAGTGACAACAATAATTTATACTTGAAAGGTGAGACTAATGATAAGATTCTTATTGCTGAAATTTTTGTTGATGATATCATATTTGGAGGACATGATAATCTATGCAAATCATTTTATGATGAAATGAGAATATAATTTGAAATTTTAATGTTTGGAGAAATTAAATTCTTTCCTGGCTTGAAAATTTTACAACAAAGTGAAGGCATATACATTACTCAATAAAAGTTCATAAAAGAAGTATTGAAGACCTTTTGTATGGAGGATTCAAAACCAGTCAGTACACCTATGGTCATCAGATGCAAATTAAAAAATGATGATCAGTTAAATGAAGTAAATCAGATATTATACAGATCAATGATTAGTAAGTTGATGTATGTTGTACATAGTAGACCAGATATTGCACACGCAGTTGGAATTGTAGCAAGATTTTTTGCTAATCCTAAAGAATCACATATGACTGTTGTCAAAAGAATTTTGAGATACTTGAAGAACACTGAAAACTATGGCTTGTGATATAAGAAAGAGGGTAATTTTGAACTGAAAGTCTACACAGATGTGGATTGGGCTGGAAATATTGATGATAGAAAGAGCACTACTAATGGAGCATTCTTTTTTGGAGAAAGACTAGTTACTTGGATAAGTAAGAAACAAGTATGCATTTCTCAATCCACTGTAGAAGAAGAATATGTTGTTGTTGCTACTAGTTGTTCCAACATTGCATGAATAAAACAACTTTTGGAAGACATGAATGAAGAGATCACTGTCCCAAAGATAATATATTGTGATAACCCTAGTGCAATAAACATTTCTAAGAATCCAGTAATGCATGCAAAGACAAAATATATATCCATAAAGTATCACTACTTGAGGGGAAAAGTACAAGAAAAGAAAGTGAACCTAGAGTTTGTGAAATCAAGAGAACAACTTGCAGATATATTCACTAAACCCTTACCTAAGGATATATTTGAGTACTTGAGGACTAGACTAGGTGTCCATCCCCTGTCTATTGGTCACTAAGGTGATCAGGAGGTTGCATCAACCTATACTTTATCAGAATATCTAATGATGTTGATGCATGATGTTCACACTTTAGGTTTCCTAAGGTTGCGAAAGATCAAAGATGAAAAAAAAACTAAAACTACATATCAATACATGAAAGGTACTTGATCTACACTAGACACTAGAGATAATATTTTGGCTACTAAAGAGTTGTTTATTCTTTTTGGCATTTCTATTAAAGGGAGACAAGAATCAATGAAATATCTATCTAAAGGGAGAGAAGATAAAATCAGCAAGGAGAGACTGCAAAGAGTAATAATGGTGTGTAGTGATTAAACATATTAAATCAACAAGCTAGGGAGAGCTTACTAAGCTACAAAATTTTCTTACAAAGTTGTAGAATAGATTTTTGGTATTCTATGGCATATTTCATATTGTGTTTCCATCAATGCCAAAGGGAGAGATTGATAAACTATAATTGATTGAATATCTTGAAAGAAATTTTGATAGTGGAATGAAATTGAATGACGGTGATTAATGATCACCGAGCTACTAAAGTGTATGTAAGACATTAAATTAGTTAATGTATTGTCATTGATGTCAACTAGTTTTGACTGTACTTATCATGATGGTTACAAACATCTTAAGAAAGAAAAATGGTAAGGAATGAGATATCTACATAAAGATGAGATGGATGAGAAAGATATGGATATGGTATACATTGGGTAGCTTATTGACGAGTCTATAGAATTATGTTAATGACTTGATTATATTATATGATTCTATTATGAATTGAAGATCAAGATTGAACAAGTTTATGTGGTCAGTAAATGAAGAATTCAGTATACACCAAGAAAGTGTAGTGCATACCGAGTACAATGTTAACTGAGCTAGTTATCACTGACACATTCTGGTATTGACCGAGTGAAAGAAATAAATGAAGTTTGTGACAACTAACTAAAGATGATGAGCTGGACAATTGTTTATTATTCTAAGGTAAAAGATAATGTTTTTTATGATGATCAAATGGCTAACAAAATTCAAGGATGATCAGATGAAGGGGTATGAAACATTTTATTAACAAAACTTCCGAGGAAGGTTAAAGCGATGAAATCAACGGTGAAGATTAAGAGGCAAAAACTATGGATAGAAATAAAATATAAAGAGACATAAGATTCATTATTGAATATGGATGTTGCAGGAGAATTCATGTGAAAAGATTGTTTTCATGCAACACTAATCAAACTAGTTAAAGAACAGAACTGAGAAAATTTATAGACAACACCAAGTGACATAGAAAGAAATTACCAAGTAAAATAGAGTTGGAGGAAACAAAGATATTGAATTGATTATTGATTAGGGGTATTTTTGAGCTTAGCATAGATCTAAAAATCTATAAATCTAAGTTGTATTTGAATCAAATCATTACTGTATTAGTTTAACCATTGTTACAGATAAATCTCTTAACTAAGTGGGACTTAACAATCTTTATATTTCAATATGAAATTCAATGAATGTTGATTATTTTCTTGTTGACCCCAAATGAATCTTTGGTCAAGGGAGAACTGTTAGTGATGAATCCTCTAACTAGGTCACACCTCACAATGTGTTTTGTAATCTTTAATAGGGTTGGCTCTTAACCAAGCTCACTTCAGAAGAGTGAATTATTTTGGGTTACCGGTCCCTGGTAGTTTTTCCCTAACGAGGTTTCCATGTTAAAAATCTGTGTTATATGTGTATGGATGTGTTGAATTGTTATTTTACTTCACACATTATTATAACTAGATATATCTATAAAAATAATATTTAATTTACTAGTAATTGGTATATGAAGAGAAAGGAACAGTTGATATTTTACTAAGTTGATTATTTGATGTGAAAGTTTTGTTATATACACCTGAAAGATTGAAACTTTAGGATAACTAGACTTAACTGATTCAACCCCCCTCTCAGTTATCTAATAGTGCACCTATGACTGTATATTATGGTGGAAATTAGAGTTTCGTGATCAAACTAGGACAAAATGCTAGGTTTGATATCTTGCAACAAATACTATGTGCCACAAGAACCTAGATGCAATAGAAACATATGCAACATGTTTTCTAAGAAAACATTCAGGGTAACCTAAACAAGTGTCAAATACAATAGGAAGGAGTTACATAATAGCTGAAGCTTTGTGGAATGAAGGGGATTCAAATTTTGGTATTGAAGAAAGATGAGACCAAATAGAACCAAAAGATTAGGAGTTATCAACGGGCCACTAATGAGGAGATCTGAAAAAGAACAGGCCTCTAAATAAACAAGAAGTTGATAAAATTTCTCATAGTAGCCATACACTGTGAAAATAAATGCAACACTCATCCAATCATACCAAACTAGATCTGAACTACAAATTGAAGATAAACAAATATCTCCATGCCTTGCACAATAGAACTATTTGATCAATGGGAGTTCCCATACTTGTCCATGAGAAAAATCTAAAGCTATGTGGTCACCAATACCATACAACTAGAAGGCACAATACTTTCCACATGAGTCACTAAGGAAATATTTGTAGAGCTATAGTCATAAATAGCTAAGAAAATCCGCTTGCATTGATGTAGGACTAGAGGGACCGAAGGGAAAGGACAGGTTACCATGAGCCCAAAATGGTACATGGCAGAGTTATCCTACACAAGCTAGGCTAAAAAGAAAGTTTTAGACAATTCACAAAACACCCACACATTAAACTCAAGCAATGATTGTGAGATGTATTCTCTAGCATTGACAGAGAGTAGACAACCCATTATTAATTTTAATCGTGCCATAAATGCAATCCTCATACGTGGAGAAGATGTTTTTTGTTGATGATGAGCACTGACATTGAAGATAAGTGATTTCCATAGAAAACTTGTATGACCAAGAAATATGGGCCTTGACATGATCCTCCAGCATATGTGAGGACTTTGACATACTTTCCTCATAACGTCACATGCGAGAAAATAAAGATATGTTTCAGGTGGCAGTAGAGATGAGGATGATTATTAAAATCTCTCATGTGTGATGGCCAATAATATAGATCTTGGAAATGTAAATAGGAGTCGTCTCATAACCAATTTCAAGCATAGTGGTTACCAAAAACAATGTTAATGTGGCATGTGTATGCATTAAAAAGTATGCAAAGAAGCATGCCTCAATAATTTTCATTCACAAAAGGTGACCATCTTTCAATTTAAGATGTAAAATATGAAGGCTAGAGTAAAGATGACCGACAAGGCAATGATAAATGTTGAACTACAACTGATTTGGAATCTGATTGAAGAATCTGTGATTAAAGATCACTGAGGAGTTTCTGATTAGATATGTAATATGATTAAATCAGTATTATGTTGTCATTGATGTCAACTAGTTTGACAACACTTATCTTGTAAGTTACTATACCGAGACATATGAAGAAAGGTGGAAAAGATGAAGAATAGAGAAATCTACATGAGGAAAAATGTACATGACAGATGAGGATAAGGAACACATTGAGTAACTTGTTGATGAGTCTATGACTTGATGATATTGACTTTATTATGTTGCATTCATCTATGATGAAGTATAGAGCTGAAAGACACAAAGCAGTGTTGTCGGTAAATGAAGCATTTCTAATATACACCGATGGAGTGTAGTGTATACCAATCGCAGTATTAACAGAGCAATGTTCACCAACGCATTTCTTTGTTAACCAAGTGAAATAGAATGAATTAAATGATTAGTTTAGCTGATAAGATTGATGAGCTGGCAAGAGTATAACATCGAGGTAACAGATAATGTTTGTTACACAGATTGACGGTTGACAAAATTCAGGAAAGATCTAAAGGATGAGAATCAAATGTGTTATTGACACAAGTACCGAGAAAGTTTGAAGCAGAAAAATCTATGAATGTGATTAAGTGGCAAAATCTGATGGTGGAGAAGAAAATGATTTACTCATCTATATAAGAGAACAAAATTTCTTATTAAAATGTCAGAAGAAGAAAAAATTGCAAGAATATCGCGTGAACAAGGCTTTCATGCATTCTGATCATACTGGTTAAGTAAGAACCGAGCTGCAGAATAATTATCGAGCTACAGAGAGTAATTACCGACGGATAGTAAGTTGATACAGTATTGAATCTAAAGTGAAATATTGATCAGAAGGATTTGTATGGACTAAATATTGATCTGTAATCTATAATTAAAGTTGTATTAAGGCAGGTCATTTACTGTTACATATTTAACCATTGTATACAGTCAAAATCTCTTAACTGAATGGACTCTGAAAGTCTTATGATGTATCATTCATAGAATGAACATTGTTATCCTGTCAACCCCATAGTGAATGCTGGTTGGAGGATAACTTCTAGTCTAAAATCCTCTAACAAGGTCACACATGATAGTGTGTTTGTAAACCTTTAACAGGGTTGGGTCTTAACCGACCTCACTTTAGAAGAGTGAACAATTTGTGGGTTGCCGGTCCCAGGTGGTTTTTCCCTTTACAGGGTTTCAACATTAAATCTCTTGTGTTATGTGTTGATTGTGATATTTATTTGTTATCATTATTTACATGTTACATGTTAGATTTGATCGATAACTATTATAGTATTTGACTGGTAATCGGTAAAAGCACAGACAGTGAAAGTATTTGGGTAAAAGCACAATCGAGTGTCACCCTTTTGGCTAACCCGACTAACTCGGCCGAGTAGGACTCGGCCGAGTCCTACTCGGCCGAAGAAGGGGAGGTGCCACGGGGCACCGAGTGGCACCTACGTGGCCGCGGAGACTCGGTCGAGTCCTACTCGGCCGAGTAGGACTCGGCCGAGTCTACAAGGCACTACTAATAGCCCGCTCAATGGTTTTAGCCCCTCATTTGAACAGTGAGGGGCTAAGGAAAGCGGCTAAAGAGTGATAGTGCAACTCGGCCGAGTCAGAGGTAGATTTTTTTTTTTTTATTTTATTTTTTTGTTTGTGTTTTTTAGTTATTTTTTATGTATATATGTTGTTTAAATATTTTTTAATTATTTTTTTAATATTCATATGTAAAAAAAAGTCTTTTCTTAATATGTATTGTATTTACTTTTAAAAATGTACAAAATTAACAAATAAAACTTAAACATAGAAAACATATATAATTTAAGTAAAATGTAAACTGGAACGTTTAAAAACATGAAATAGTCCACCTACCCTTGAGACATTTAATAAGACCATTAAAACCTAATAGGATGGATGTAATTATAAGATCCAATATTTAACTTAATAATATCAAAATTAAAACATAATGGACTATCTACTCTTACTGACCTAATAGGAACACTTTCAAGACTTAACATCCACTAAATATGACCTATTAGGACCCTTAAGACCTAATAGGACCACTTAAGACCTAATAGAACTTAATAGGTCAAAATAGTTCACCCTTACTTGGCTCAATAAGACCTAATTAAAACCTTTAAGACCTAATGTGACCCTTAAGACCCAATAGGACCCAAGTGACAAGGACAAGTGCAACCGCTACCTAGGTTAAATGACTAAACAGTGTAGTAAGCAACTTACCTTATGCATTCAATAATCATCATTGTTCGAGTTATATTATTTTCATGCCATTAGATCAAGTTATATATTAAAACAACTTTTCTTTATAGCATGCACTTTTATTTTATTTCATTGTTGACTCCTGATAAATTAATCCTTAAGTTTTAAGTTGTCATGTTTTTTAATATTGAACAAAGTAGTTTAATAATGACTAGATGCTATATCAATAAATGGAAAGAAACAAAATAGACTAGCATAACCAAAACACATAATAATCACAAAAATGTTGAAATAAAGTATCATTATCCATTGTAACACTATTTGATTTAGCCCAAATATTTAGTATATATCTTTGAAATTGCATTACTTTCTTTTTGATATTTTAGAGTTGGACCATGATATTGGCATTCATCTTTATAAGACCTATAGTTGTGAGACAGGAAAGGCAATATGAAGAAAGATGTCATAGTAAATCCTAAGAATTATATAGTTATCTGATAACAATTATTAGATAACATTTTCATACTAATGTGTTTTAACTTATCACACTTTGTAATACAAAATTAATCATTTAATTATTATCAAGCCACAAGAAAACTATACCATCAATATCATATAACTTTCTATAAAGCCAAGGTAGCCAACTAAATTGATTTGAAATAGTATTGTTTGTTTGAACACTTTGCTATCATTGAACTCTTAACACTTTTCTTTTGTATTGATTTATTATTGTTAGTAGATTGAGTAATTAAACATTTTTGTCTAGTGCCAATATTATTTAATCAATTCAATTAGTTCTCTTTAATCTTAGTCATGGTCTAGATTTTCATATTTCCTTATTCTATTTGTCATGGCCCGTGGATGATCAAACTCCCCTATGCATTTTTTTTAGTCTAAATAAGTATAGTGTTGGATATTATCAAAACTATTATTTTCATCCTTTGCTAAAAAAATTCCTATTTATCAAAATGAATAAAGCCCTAACTCTTATTATATCTAGGATACCTTAATTATAAGGTCATCTTTATTTTTAGTTGCCTAAAGTTACCAAACTAAGGTTTTGATACTATCTAAAACTTAGGATAAAGTATTTTCCTATGAAAGTTCCATAACACATTGTGGTAATCATCACACAGTCAAACATTACAAAGTCCCTCTAAGAGAAGGTTAATACCCAATAGGACCCTTAAGACAAGCTCATAAGACCCTTAAGATGAGCTCATTTAAGACCAGGTTAAGAACCATAAGACGATCTCATAAGACCCTTAAGACGAGCTCATAAGACCCATAAGACCAGGTTACTTTCAACCTAATTAAGACTCTTAAGACCCATGAACCCCTTTCCAAATTATTATACATTTTCACCATTTCTTTTAGTATTTAATTTCAATATAATGTTTTTCCCTCTCTAGTTATGGAAATTTGTACAGATTAATTTTTGTCATGTGTGTAAAGTAAATATGTACATGTAAATATGCATTCAAATTAGTAAATATGCGTGCACATGAATTAGTTCTACTACCATGATTGAATACATGTGTAAATGCCTTCAAGTTTAAATTATGTTTTTAAATATTTAAAAATATTACACATGTGCATATGTAAATGCATGAATTTAAATGTTTAATTTAATATAATTTAATTTATATTATGTAAAAATGCATTTGAAAATTAGTTCGTGTGTGTTTGTTTGAAGTTTTTAAAATGTTTTCATGTTTACTTGAAGTATTGTACAACACATGTACAAATTGAAAGTTAGATATTTTTAATTTATTTAAATTAATTTGTAGATATATATATATATATTTATCAATTGATTTTCTAACATTTGGATGTATGTATATGTGCACATGTGCCTACTTGCAGCGAGCATTTTTTATCTATATCTAGATCTAGATATATATTACCTTTGTGTGCATATCACTCATGGCTTCTAGTGGTTCAGATCAGAGTGTCCATGATAGTCATGGATCACGAGCTCCCTCAGACTGTAATAGTACCCAGGCCCCACATGCTAGAGATAGTCATAGAGATGAGACTATCTCTAGGATGCAGGCTGCTCTGACTGCATTAGAGCGAACACTACAGAATAGTACTACTCTCCCTAATAGGGAGAAATTGACAGCTATACGCACTGAGCTCATGAGTATGATTCAAAAGGCTGAATCATACAATCCATATGATGATGTATCGATTGATGTTTTTTATCATAGCCTATCTAGCACTATCATAGGGATAGTAGGTTGGAGGACAGTTGATTCAGATGTCTCAGTCACTCAGGTGAAGAACATGTTTGGTACCCATTACATCAATAAGAGGGTGGTTCAAGCATATAGGGTCACTTTTTGTACAGATGACATAGTGGCCCCTTTTATATATCCTAGATGGTTAGCAGCACATCATATGTGGCCCCAAAAGGATGAGGTGCCACTATATTTCTGCAAATAATTGTTTGCAGAGTTTCATTTGGGCTATGATGTTGACTACACAGATCTACCTCCACATGCTAGTCAAGGTCGGGGGAGATATCAGGATAAGTGTAGACGACCTGATATACCATAGCCCCCTAGTAAGAGGGCATTGGTGGGTCAAAACCTTTTGGTTCTTCCAAAAGGTTTGGAGGCCTACACTGGAGCTGGGCAGGTTGCAGCTGAGGACACATGTTTAGATATGTATTCTAGCATTGCCACCATTACGACTCAGGTTGAGCAGTTTTCATTTGATCGTGTGGGTAGGTACATGCTTTGATCATGGATGAGTGCAGGTGTATCACCATCTAGTCCATTTTATGACCCATACATCAGATTTGATCTTCCTACTCCAGATGAGATAGGACGACTACCTGAGGATCACGTGCATGAGATTAGTGGTATGTTAGTGAGTGATCTCCTAGCTGCTTACCAGAGGATTTCTACATTGCATGGGATTGAGCCACATGATTTACCTACTTTCATTGGAGGAGGATAGTGTCGTAGATCCTCCACAGGCAGCAGTCAAGGTCAGAGCTCAGATGCAGAGGCAGGTTCCTCTAGATAGAGTGTGGATGATCTTACACCGCCTCCACAGCATACATAGGCTCCCACACAGCATACACAGGCTCCCACATAGCAGACACAGGCTACGACCTCACGAGTTCATAGTAGATTCTCAGATTTTCTTATGGATGACGCCATTGATCCTGATGCAATGTCCTTTCACTCTTCTGAGTTATCTGACCTTGGACGTGCATTACAGCAGGTACAAGAATCTGGATTTAATTTCAATTTATATAGATATACATGTGTACATATAGTTCTATATTTAAATTTAAATGTATTTAAATGTGGTACAGGACATTGCGACAGGTGCTGTATATGGAGATTTAGAGGAGCCTGCTGATCCGATTCATCATGATACAGAGGTACACTTGAAATAAATTAAAAATTAAAATTTTATAAAATTTATTTACATTTCAAGTTCTTATATATATATATATATATATATATATATATATATATATATATATATATATATATATATATATATATATGTAACATTATATTTACATTTACAGACTCAGGTCCAGTAGGACGAGGATCCACACAGGCCCGCACATCTAGCACGTGATGGTGATCATCAACGTAGTTGATGTGTGCATTGATACATGTTTGGATTTTGTGATATATATGTATAGACACTTAAACATTGATGTACATGTTTGATTTTTGAGATATATATATATATATGTGTGTGTGTGTGTGTGTACATTTACATTGATATGTAGGTGCATGTTTTGTATATTGATCTATTTGTACATTGACACATGTTTGGATTTTGCACTATATAGACATTTAAACATTGATGTACATGTTTGATTTTTGAGATATATATATATATATATATATATATATATATATATATATATATATATATATATATATATATATATATATATATATATATATATATATATATATATATATATATATATATATATATATATATATATATATATATATATAGATCTATTTGTACATTGATACATGTTTCCAGATTTTGTAATTGAAGCCAAAAATTAATTGATCTTTAAAATTAATATTTAATTTATGTTCAATCTTTCATCAATCTAATTAATCAATCTTACTAAAAAATCTTTTTATATCAATTGTAAGTTTAAACCAATCTTTAAAATCTAACTTTATAATTAATCTTTAATTTCAATGTTCAATATTTTTAATCAATCTTAGAAATTCAATCTATAGGTAAACCCCTTAAGCCCTATTATGCACCCTTAAGCCTTATCTAGATCAATTAATTGAAAATTAATTAATCAATCTTACTAAAAAATCTTTAATGAGTTGAAAGTTTAAATCAATCTTTAAAATCTTTAATGAATTGAGAGTTTTTAAATCAATCTTTAAAATCTAACTTTAAAATTAATCTTTAATTTCAATGTTCAATATTTAATATGACCTAGCATGGCCTAATATGAGCTCACTTTATAATCTTTTTATATCAATTGAAAGTTTAAATCAATCTTTAAAATCTAACTTTATAATTAATCTTTAATTTCAATGTTCAATCTTTTTAATCAATCTTAGAAATTCAATCTATAGGTAAACCCCTTAAGCCCTATTATGCACCCTTAAGCCTTATCTAGATCAATTAATTGAAAATTAATTAATCAATCTTACTAAAAAATATTTAATGAGTTGAAAGTTTAAATCAATCTTTAAAATCTTTAATGAATTGAGAGTTTTTAAATCAATCTTTAAAATCTAACTTTAAAATTAATCTTTAATTTCAATGTTTAATCTTTAATCAACATTAATCTTCTATGCCCTTAAGTACCTCTGATGACCCCTTAAGACCGAAAATGATCTAACATGACCCCTTAACCCCTAGCATGACCCCTTCAGCCCTTAAGTACCTAACATGACCCCTTAAGACCTAAAATGACCTAACATGACCTTAAGACCTAATTTGACCTCACATGACCTAATAAGACCCCTTAAGACCTAACATGACCTAAAAGACCCCTTAAGCCCTTAAGCCCTAACCCCTTAAGCCATGACCCCTTAAGCCCTTAAGCCCTAAAATGATCTAACATGACCCCTTAAGACCCTAATCCCTTAAGCCCTTAAGCCCTTAAGACCTAAAATGATCCCTTAAGACCTAATAAGACCTAACATGACCTAAAAGACCCCTTAAGCCCTTAAGCCATGACCCCTTAAGCCCTTAAGACCTAACATGACCTAATATGACCTAATAAGACCTAATATGAACTAACATGAACTAACATGACCTAAAAGATCCCTTAAGACCTAATATAACCTAACATGACATAAAAGACCCCTTAAGACCTAATATGACCTCACATGACCTAAAAGACCCCTTAAGACCTAACATGACCTCACATGACCTAATGAGACCCCTTAAGACCTAACATGACCTAATATGACCTAATAAGACCTAACATGACCCCTTAAGACCTAAAATGATCCCTTAAGACTTGATTTGACCTCACATGACCCCTTAAGGACCAAACATGACCTAACATGACCTAACATGACCTAATATGACCTAATAAGACCTAATATGACCTAACATGACCTAACATGACCTAATAAGACCTAAAATGAACTAACATGACCTAAAAGATCCCTTAAGACCTAATATGACCTAACATGACCTAAAAGACCCCTTAAGACCTAATATGACCTCACATGACCTAAAAGACCCCTTAAGACCTAACATGACCTCACATGACCTAATAAGACCCCTTAAGACCTAACATGACCTAAAAGACCCCTTAAGACCTAAAATGATCACTTAAGACCTAATTTTACCTCACATGAGCCCTTAAGGACCAAACATGACCTAATATGACCTAACATGACCTAATAAGACCTAATATGACCTAATATGAGCTAACATGACCTAATAAGTCCTACTATGAACTAATAAGACCTAACATGACCCCTTAAGACCTAAAATGATCTAACATGACCCCTTAAGACCTAAAATGAGACCTAAAATGATCTAACATGACCCCTTAAGACCTAAAATAAGACCTAACATGACCTAACATGACCCCTTAAGACCTAAAATGATCCCGTTTAAGACCTAATTTGACCTCACATGACCCCTTAAAGACAAAACATGACCTAATATGACCTAATAAGACCTAGCATGACCTAACATGACCTCACATGACCCCTTAAGCCCTTAAGGACCGAACATGACCCTTAAGCCATGACCCCTTAAGCCCTTAAGCCCTAACCCCTTAAGCCATGACCCCTTAAGCCCTTAACCCCTTAAGCCATGACCCCTCAAGACCTTATAAGACCTAAAAGACCTAATATGACCTAACATGTCCTAACATGACCTAAAAGACCCCTTAAGACCTAATATGACCTCACATGACCTAAAAGACCCCTTAAGACCTAACATGACCTCACATGACATAATAAGACCCCTTAAGACCTAACATGACCTAAAAGACCCCTTAAGACCTAAAATGATCACTTAAGACCTAATTTTACCTCACATGAGCCCTTAAGGACCAAACATGACCTAATATGACCTAACATGACCTAATAAGACCTAATATGACCTAATATGAGCTAACATGACCTAATAAGTCCTACTATGAACTAATAAGACCTAACATGACCCCTTAAGACCTAAAATGATCTAAGATGACCCCTTAAGACCTAAAATAAGACCTAAAATGATCTAACATGACCCCTTAAGACCTAAAATAAGACCTAACATGACCTAACATGACCCCTTAAGACCTAAAATGATCCCTTAAGACCTAATTTGACCTCACATGACCCCTTAAAGACCAAAAATGACCTAATATGACCTAATAAGACCTAGCATGACCTCACATGACCCCTTAAGCCCTTAAGGACTGAACATGACCCTTAAGCCATGACCCCTTAAGCCCTTAAGCCCTAACCCCTTAAGCCATGACCCCTTAAGCCCTTAACCCCTTAAGCCATGACCCCTCAAGACCTTATAAGACCTAAAAGACCTAATATGACCTAACATGTCCTAACATGACCTAAAAGACCCCTTAAGACCTAATATGACCTCACATGACCTAAAAGACCCCTTAAGACCTAACATGACCTCACATGACCTAATAAGACCCCTTAAGACCTAACATGACCTAAAAGACCCCTTAAGACCTAAAATGATCACTTAAGACCTAATTTTACCTCACATGAGCCCTTAAGGACCAAACATGACCTAATATGACCTAACATGACCTAATAAGACCTAATATGAGCTAACATGACCTAATAAGTCCTACTATGAACTAATAAGACCTAACATGACCCCTTAAGACCTAAAATGATCTAACATGACCCCTTAAGACCTAAAATGAGACCTAAAATGATCTAACATGACCCCTTAAGACCTAAAATAAGACCTAACATGACCTAACATGACCCCTTAAGACCTAAAATGATCCCTTTTAAGACCTAATTTGACCTCACATGACCCCTTAAAGACCAAACATGACCTAATATGACCTAATAAGACCTAGCATGACCTAACATGACCTCACATGACCCCTTAAGCCCTTAAGCCCCAACCCCTTAAGCCATGACCCCTTAAGCCCTTAACCCCTTAAGCCATGACCCCTCAAGACCTTATAAGACCTAAAAGACCTAATATGACCTAACATGTCCTAACATGACCTAAAAGACCCCTTAAGACCTAATATGACCTCACATGACCTAAAAGACCCCTTAAGACCTAACATGACCTCACATGACCTAATAAGACCCCTTAAGACCTAACATGACCTAAAAGACCCCTTAAGACTTAAAATGATCACTTAAGACCTAATTTTACCTCACATGAGCCCTTAAGGACCAAACATGACCTAATATGACCTAACATGACCTAATAAGACCTAATATGACCTAATATAAGCTAACATGACCTAATAAGTCCTACTATGAACTAATAAGACCTAACATGACCCCTTAAGACCTAAAATGATCTCACATAACCTCACATGACCTCACTATGAACTAATAAGACCTACTATGAACTAATAAGACGTAACATGACCCCTTAAGACCTAAAATGATTTCACATAACCTCACATGACCTCACTATGAACTAATAAGACCTACTATGAACTAATAAGACGTAACATGACCCCTTAAGACCTAAAATGATCTCACATAACCTCACATGACCTTAAATGAATTAATAAGACCTAATATGACCTCACATGACCTCACATGTCCTAACATGACCTCACATGACCCCTTAGGCCCTTAAGAACCGAACATGACCCCTTAAGCCCTTAAAAGCCCTAACCCCTTAAGCCGTGACCCCTTAAGCTCTTAAGCCCTAACCCCTTAAGCCATGACCCCTTAATCCATGAGCCCTTAAGCCCTTAACCCATTTGGCCCTTAAGCCATGACCCCTTAAGCCCTTAAGCCATGACCTATCTAATCAATCTAAACAAAAAATAGAAATATAGACCTATCTAATATTTATCTAATCAATCTAATCTGATAAATTGAAATTAAAATTCAAGTAGAAAGTAAATTGAAAGTTCTATCCAATCAATTAAAATTCAATTTACCTATCTAATCAATCTAATCAATAAATAGAAATTTATCTAGAGTAGAAAGGTATGCAATTCAAGAAATCAATCTATTCTAATCAATTGAAAAAAGAATCAATCTAATTTCAATTCAAATATAGACCTACATTTAATCAATCTAAACAAAAAATAGAAATATAGACCTATCTAATATTTATCTAATCAATCTAATGAATAAATTGAAATTAAAATTCAAGTAGAAAGTAAATTGAAAGTTCTAGTTCTAAGAGAGAGAGAGAGAGAGGGGGGAAGGGGAAGGGGAAGGGGAAGCGGAAGGAGAGAGAGAGAGAGAGAGAGAGAGATATATATATATATATATATATATATATATATATATATATATATATATATATATATAACTTTCATCAATTAAAATTCAATTCAGGTTTAATCTTGATCCATAAATTCAATCTAATCATAAATTTCAAATCAAATTTAAAGTCTACATAGAAGTTTCAAATAGGATTTAAATTAAGTATGTAAAAATTAAAATCCTTAAACCTAAAGCTCTTGATACATGTAGTCTGGATCCTCTCTATCCTTTATTATCTCCAAAAGTTTTTCATGCTCTTCAATAGGCAACTTCCACTTTTGGTTTTTACTTGACCCTTTTTTTGACATAGTTTCAAACTGCAATTTCGTCGCTATAACCAAGTGACTATAATGTAGAACTCTCTCTCCACGCATGTATTCAACAAATTTAATTCTATTTTTTTCAATCTTATCTTGTTGATAATAGGTGCCTTCAATAACAACTGAACCAGTCGGATATTTTTGTCCATCACCATCAACAACTTCTTCAAGCAACTTGTGTTTTTCCTTGGTGCATCTTAGTAGATAATAATCTACACCTTCTATATTCTCAGGATCCGCAACCACAGCAAAAATATCACCTACACAATTTATATTTATGTGTACAAGTAAATGTTAAATTTAAACCTCAAGTTCACATATATATATATATATATATATATATCATGTAAATATACCTAGAAATAAAAAATACGCACCTGTAACAACTAAATCAGAAACACGTTCATAGTCAGCTGAATATATAAGATCATGGATGTCTATGACATTGTCATCATCTTCATAAGGAGGCATTCTAATTAACACTTTATGATCCCATATTGAAACATATCCATTTGCAATATTAACACATTGACTCATTGTGTTGTTGTTAAGACAATCTTCACAAAAGCATGATTTATCTCTTAGTTGAATCAGTGGAGGCTTATGTTGTCCCGTAGTCATCACTTGATGCAAACTTCTAATTCCAACAATTGATTGACAATTGTAGGGATTCGATCGATCGATATCTAGATTGGATGGATTGATATATAGATCTCAGTTTGAAATCATGAAAAATGTGAAATGCATTATATATATATATATATACAACAAGTTAAAACACACATACATGACATACCTATATATGTAGTTTCATGAATTTGAGTTTGAAAAATAAAAGTAAATTAAATAAATACCTATCACTTCCCAAAAGTAACGTTTGTTGTATTTTGTGTCTCGAGTAGCGAAATGATTTTGACACCATTCAACAATCTTCTTTGAATTCTCTATCATGTTACCTAGAGAGATATATTTTTAACAATTTAGTTATATATATACATGTGTACATGTAATGTAAAGTTTTAAATAGTCTAGTCAAGTAAACAAGTTGAATATCAAATGTATGTACACATACCTTGAAGTTCATGTTGTCGGAGTGCACGCTTCACACATGCTCCTGCTCCATCATGTTCTCTTTTTCCATGTCCACTTTCAAAGAAGTTCCAAACAAACTTAACGTTGTGTCTAGCATGTTGCATGACTAACCAATTAAAAGCTTTTGCAGACTTAAATTGACCTACAATTCAAATAAATACAAAAATGTATTTAAATGTGACACATAAATATATTTAGAAATGCTCAAAAAAAAAATTAAAATAAAATTTATAATGCATGTACATACTTACCTGCACACCCATCAGACCAGATCCAATGTTGTGAAGCATTTATCCCACGACTTGCAAGATTGTTGAAAAACATGTTGAAACAATGAGCCACATAGCTCCTATCATGAACCTTGTCATCACTAATATAGAAATGAACCTCCTTGATGATAATGCATTCATTTTGATCTATACCAGATTCTATCCCATCCAAATCGTATTTTGCATGTCTATAGGTCACATGCACAAATATTGCAACTTGATCAGAATGATAATATTGACTTTGGAGCTCCTTTTGAGGGGAAAATGTATAGTTCTCCGCAAAATCTACAACTGAAAGAATACAACCAAGTGGGAAACAATTTTTGGAATCACGAAACTGTTTAGCTTGCCATCGTGCACCATGACAATGTTGGATATGTGGATAAATCATAGATCGAAATCTGTCCATGAACTGAAGGTATGGTAATTCACTCTCTTTTAATGTAATTTTTTTTTATTCACCTCCTGTCTTCGTTTGGTATATCTCATATTCAAATCTCTTCCACTGGACTGGTGTTGTAACATCAATATTATCAAATTGTAAAGGAAATTGCTACAAATTTCCACAATTATTGCATTCATTTTTTATACACTGGACATTAAATTCATCTGAATCTTCTGATTTATCACATAAAATGGACTTTACAAATTCTATTGTACTTCCAGTAACCATACCTAGATTAAGTATTGTCATAACATTTTTATATGATTGCAAGTATAAGTGAAACTCAACATGATTTCGACAACAACATGTTTCACGAACCTTATTTATGCGTACGAAGCAAGGGCGCAACATCTCAAACATTCTCTGACATATTTTCACATCTGAAAATTCATGTTTGAATGCTTCAAACAATTCACTTTGTGTAGTATCGACAAAATGTTTTGGATGTGAAATCTTCATACCGGTCTCTTCATCGTCCATTTGTATAGTGTCCCTTCTATTGGAAGAAACGCGAGAGTGGTTGGTCCAAAAATCAATGACCCGTCTTCTTACATCTTCAAAAATTCTGTCTTTACGAGGAAGTCTACAAATCTGTACCCAATTCTTTTCAATATTCATATCCAACATATTTCTCTTCCTAATATATCTCTGTATAGTTCTTCGAGATACGTTGAGTAAATTAGAAATTGCTCAAACTTGATTTCTATGTGTCAATTTCTTACTAGTTATCATAGTCATCAAGGCTCTTCTAGCTGCATTTGAATCTGGTCCTTTATGATCTGCCTTGTTAACAACATTCAGTGCATCTTGTAAATTTTGAATTATTGTCTCTTTTACTTTACCTCCTCCAACTTTCCTATTATCAATACCCAACAATTCCAAAATCGGAGTCATTTTTTTTTTCTTGAATAACTTTGCAAACAATTGTGCTTTTCCCACCAAAGATTTACTCTCAAAATATTCCATCCACATATTTTTGAGATGCAATTTAATAGTGCTTTCAGGTACCAAGTGTTCCGATTCAATTTGACTAATAAGTGATTCCTCATTCATGTCCATCAAATTCTGCATTGTAGGAAAAAAATATATACTTCGACTACTACCAATATCCTCCCCTAGTTGAGTTGCACCTTCTACAGTGATAGGTTCTTCTTCAACATCCATTGGTTGCTCTTGGACACGTTTCGTATGACCTTTCATTTGGTCATCCCTTTTACGATCATACTTCCTTGTTCTAGTCCTTTTATTTCCCATTGCTCAAATATTTAAGCAAGATTTTTTTTATTGTTTTACTACTTCGTCACTGAAAAATTTGTCTTCAAAATCTTTCGAAATCAAAATTTCTTTGAAACTTCTCCAAAAGAATGACTCCTTGCTTCAAAATATCCTTATATCCTAAAATAAGAATGTAAATTCGCAATTGATATATATATTTTTAAAAATATTATGCACATATATACCCTTCGGTTTGAAAGGACCGGTCACTCACGCGACCAGTCGCGAGGGGCCGACGACTTGAGGGGACTCGGCTGAGTCCCACTTGGCCGAGTCATCCTAAGTGGCATGCCAACTTGGCAGCCAAAACTTAAAAAACACAAATAATAAACAATTTGCACTTGTGGTGTTTTTTTCTCTTCTGCAAATTAAAAATTTGAAAAAACTAAAACTACCCTTTTGTAGATCTCGGAATTACAATTCTAAAAATATAAATTTTATATAATTTCAATTGGAAAATGTTAAACAAATTTGTAAAAAACCACATGTAGGTATATAAAGCTTTGAGAAGTTGTCGATTCGATAAATTAAAAAAAATAGTAAATCAATTAAAAAAAAATTAAAATTATATGAAGCACTAGAGAAGAGAATCTTCTTCAAGAATATATAATTTATTTAAATTTTAGAAAAATTTTGATAGCTGAAAAGTGGCGGGAGATAAAAACTACTGATTTCATGTAAGTTGTACTTTGAATACTTATAACAGGCAAATTATAGATCAAAAACACTTCTTTCCTTTTTGTTGCACTAGGTATACATGTCATCTAAAATATATTTTGAAATTGGAAGAAAAAACAATGTCTTACTTATAATTATTTGATGGGAGGTAAACCCTCTGATTTGCTGTATTTTTAGGACATGAAAAATAGACTTTAAAAATTAAAAAAATATATTAATTTATGTCCAAAATAATTTTAAAAAATTATAGGTATAAAATTCATCCTATTTCACACATTTCATTAGTTTACATCATCTTCAAATTCTAAATAAAAATGTGACTTTTATGCCCTTGAAGTTTTTTCATTTTGGTGTTGTTAGCCTCTTCCTTTGTAAAAGGGTGACAACTTATTGTGCTTTTACCCATTTAATGTTTACCGACGAGCAGAAATTGGTGAAGTAGTTTTGAATTATACATTTTGTTTTGGGACATTGGATAGCTGATTCACCCCCCTCTCAGTTATTCTAACAATTGGTATCAAAGCAGTGGTTGCTTGGAATAGAGTTTTAAGGACTTAAGCATAAAGATCTCAAGATGTATAAGAGGGAAGTACTGAAACTGAACAAAGAGAACTTCGCAGTATGAAAAAGCAAAATGAAGTTGCACATATCTGGAATTGGGAACTCTACACTAGATCTGATGGAGAATGGTTACATACAACTGCCCATTGGTCCCTTAACTCTTGATCGACTGAAAGACAAACATGAACACAATGTTACTATGATGGAACTTGTTGCTGCCTGTACCGATGCTAAATTTGAAGATATCAAGACATGCACGACTGCTAAAGGAATGTGGGATAAATTAACACAAATATACAGTGGAGATCTGAATGTCAAAAGAGCCCGAGCTGAAAGTTTGAGAGGTAGATTTGATGATATGAGAATGAAAGAAGGTGAGAACATTTTCCAATATTCAAATAGACTCAAAGAGGTGGTACATGCTATTAGAGCATCTGATGGAGTGATTGATGATGAAATAGTGATAAGCAAGATTCTCAGAACTTTGCTACCAGTTTATGCAATCAAGATTTTTGCAATTCATGAAACAAGAGCTACATCCAACCTTACTCTTGACACTCTGATTGGTAAACTTACAACCTTTGAATTAAACAACTTTGATAATAGTTTTGTTCCTTTTGTTGAATCTGCTTTCATGTCTTCTTTGAAGATTGGAAAGTCTAGTAGGAATAGTAAGAATTGTGATAGTGATGACAATACCGATGATGAACTTGATGAGCTTGAAGCTCTTATGGCCAGAAGATTGCCCAAAGGAAAAGGAAGGTACATAGGTAAGCTACCTTTGGCATGCTTTAACTGTAAAGAAGTTGGTCACATCACTGCTAGATGTCCTCAGAAGAAAGATGATGATAGATCCAAAGACCGATCTAAAGGAATGGTGCAGGAGCACCTCAAACACTCAAGTCGGGCTTAAGGATCATGAAGACCTTCAAAACTTTCCAAGAAAATTAGAGGTGTGGAATGTATAAGCAGAGTCCAAGGATCAGTTGGAAGAACCTAGCATCGATCATGACCTTCAAGTAGTACACTACATTGGCATATTTACAAGGTCCTTAAAGGACTACTTTTCATTGTGTAATGTTGGTCATGTCCATAAATGACTAAGACTTGGGATGTAATGGACTAATGTTGTCCAAGGTTTAATAATGTTTGATGAGTCTAGGTTGGGTAGGAGGTAATCCTAGGACATTAAAATTAAGGGTTGAATATTCAAATTAAGCCTTTTGTTATTTAAATATTCAACTATTTAAAACATAAACGGCTAGTTTGGGATTGGAAGGAAGTTAGAGTTTAGTTGTAGTTTGTTTTGTTTAATGAATTATCCTCAACTCAACAACAAGTTGGTTGAGATAGTTTCATAACTTATTTAATTTTATGGAGTCTCTGTTATGCGACAAAGAATGAGACTGGTGTGCGAATTTTGTAACAGTGAATAAAAACTCTTAATTTTTTGCCATTCCTTTGTTCTTGGAAGTTTGTGTTGGTTGATTGGAGAATCATATGATTTGATAAGATTTTCTTGATCTATTGCAGTTGCTAGTCGATGAATTTCATATTGTTTTGAATTCACTGCTGCACCAGTTGATTAACTGTAATCTTTCTTTAATTGTTTCATTGCTATAGTAGGGTTTTAGATTAATGAAGAACCTCCATGAATGTAAAGGCCTAATGTTCATGGAAGTTCATTTTTGTTAACATGTATTATACAGTATTAACCATGCATATGCAGATCTGTGGGGAGTTGGCGTGATCACAGTGAAAAATAGTGAAGAAAGCATTGAAGGTGGGTACTCGAGTATAGCAGTGGCTAATCCAGCGAAATAAGGTATAGATTTTATGCTTGGGAACAGTTTGTTAGGTTGATTAAAAGGTGATTCAACCACCCATTGGATGCAGAATTGAGTTGAACCGAGGAATTGAGGAAGCCCTAGATATCAAAGGGATTGAAGACAAAATTGGGGTTTTCGGGGTTGCAGTGCCTTTAAGGCTAATTGCTCTTGGAGTTATTCATTTGAAGTCATTTGATGACTCTGCTATGAGTTTGGAGGGATAAGAATAAATGAAGAGTGGTGTTCCTTTGTTAATTTGGGCATTTTAGGCATTGAAAATAGGGTATCAGTGCTAATTAGGTATGTTTGTCCAAAGTAATAGTGTGAAAGCTTTTGGTATGTTGTAGAGTTTTGAAAAGGGTATTTGTAAACGTCCTCATGTTGTCTAGTGTTTTGATAAAACATAGAGTTATTCATGTTCCAAGTCTGCTGCAGAATTATTACTATGCTTTTGAAACAATTTGAGAGCACTTTGAGAATTGGGAATAGGGGAGTTGGTTTTGAACCTTAAAGTTCCTTGCATCTAAGCTATTACTAGCCTACAACACCAAAAATATCATTTAGGAGTATTGTGGGAAGCCTTGATGAACCTAGTCCTTGTAGAATTTAAGCTTGTTGAATAGGCTCAAGTGCCTAAAACTCTAAAATTTTCAACTTTAATTGTGTTTTCAATACCACCACCCTACCCTCTGCATCAAGGAAGCTATGGGAGAAGAGTCAATAGAGGCTACCGACACAACAATAGAGACAACTGAGATGAAAAAGGAAAAAATGTATGTTACATAGTCAAAAATATTGAAACTGAATCTGATTCTGATGATGATATAAAAGTTGTATTTGTTGCTATGAAAGATGACTCAAAGAAGGAAGAGAAACATGAAGAGACAACACTGATCTCTAAAGTAAGCAGAAATGATACATGGATCATAGATAGTGGCTGTACACATCATTTGACCAGTGATGTAGAGAGGTTTGATCATCTTGTTGAATATAATAGAGGATCTGTGAGAATGGGAAATGATGCACCTTGTATGGTAAGAGGTAAAGGCTCACTGATGATCAATGACAGATTACAATGTGAGAATGCATACTAGGTAGATGGATTGAACTATAATCTATTAAGTGTGGCTCAACTTAACAATTCAGTCCACCAACTGGCTTTTGAGAGCAAAAAGGTGAAGATCTATGATGATGGAGGAAGACTTGTTGAAACTAGTACACAATCTAGAGGTAATCTATTCTATCTTGATATGGATCAGTCTTCTTGTTTGTTAATAAAGGATGAAGATGCTTGGTTGTGGCACAGAAGGTTATGCCATGTGAACTTTGACAACATGATCAAGATTAGTAGAAAGAAAAGAGTTAGAGGATTGTCTAACTTAACAAGACCTGATCATGTCATGTGCCATGAATGTCAGAAAGGTAAGATGACTAAGTCTAGTTTTAAAAGCAAAGACTATTCAACAAAGAAGATACTTGAATTGGTTCATACCGATTTATGTGGTCCTATGAGAACTTAGAGATGTTCTAATGATAGATATTTTATTCTTTTTATTGATGATTATACTAGACTGATGATTGTTATGTTCTTGAAAGAGAAATCTGAAGCTTTCAAAATGTTTAAGTGGTACAAAGCTAAGGTAGAGAAAGAAACCGGAAAGGAAATAAAATGCTTAAGATCTGATAGAGGAGGTGAATTTATCTCTGACGAATTTACTAATTTTTGTAATGAGCATGGAATCAAAAGACAAGTATCTGCATCGAGGACACCTCAGCAAAATGACATTGCTAAAAGGAGGAACAGGTCTATAATTGATTGTGCTAGAACATTGATGATACAAAAAAATGTTGCTCAGACATATTGGAGGGAAGCTGTCAGTACAACTGTGTATGTTCTTAATTAAGTACAACTGAAGAAGGACTCCAACCAAACACCTTATGAACTATGGTTTGGACACAAACCTACTGTAATTTATTTCAAAAATTTTGGAAGTAAATGTTTTATTTTGAAATATGAGAGAAATGGCAAATTTGATTCTAAAGGAGATGAAGGGATATTTCTGGGATATTCCACTACAAGTAAAGCATATAAATTTTTGAATAAGGTTACAAATAAGATAGTTGAAAGTACTAATGTTCATGTTGATGAGTTTGATGACAAGTACATAGAGGAAAGTACAAAGGAACCAGAAGACTACGGTAGATTCATTTACATTGAACATCCAGAGTGTCTACCGACATCGTAAACTGTGACAACCGGTCAGCAGGGAAACAATGCAGGTCAATAGGGAACACAGACCAAGGAACAAGATGGAGCTACCGAGCAAGGAAATGACCTTGAGTAGGATGAGAAAGAAAGGAGAAATTAAGTTTTGGCTAGTTTTGTTAGAAAATATCATCCTGAAACACAAATCATTAGAGACAGACATGCTAGAATGCAAACTAGAAGAAAAACAAGACAAGGTACATGTTTAATTTGTGAATTTGAACTTAAAACTGTGAAAGTTGTATTAAAAAATGAAGAATGGGTTAATGCAATGAAGGAGGAAATAGAGCAAATAAAGAAGAACAAAACCTAGTCCTTAGTACCCCGACCAAAAGATAAAAATGTTATCGGTACTAAGTGGATACACAGGAATAAATTGAATGAAAATGGTGAAGTCACAAGAAATAAGGTTAGATTGGTATGCAAGAGATATGCATAGGAAGAAGGCATTGACTATGGTGAAACATTTGCACCTGTTGCTAGATTAGGAGTTAGAATGCTACTTGCATATGCTGCACACAAGAAATTCAAAGTTTATCAAATGGATGTGAAGTTAGCATTTTTGAATGGTATACTTGAAGAAGAGGTCTACATCGAACAACCTAAAGGATTTGTTGATCTCGACAATAAAGACATGGTATGTAGATTACATAAAGCTTTATATGGATTGAAGCAAGCACCGAGAGCATGGTATGAAAGATTGCATACTTACTTGTTAAGTATTGGATTTGTTAAAATAAGTGAAAACAACAATCTATATGTGAAAGGTGATATTGATGATACTATTATCATTGCTGAAATATTTGTTGATAACATTATCTTTGGAGGCTCAGATCTTTTCTGTAAGGCATTTGCTATTGAAATGCAAAAGAAATTTGAAATGTCTATGTTCGGAGAGATTAAATTCTTTCTTAGACTACAAGTGATTCAGTAGAGTGATGAAATATTCATCACACAATCTAAATACATAAAGGAAGTACTGAAGACATTTGGCATGGAAGAGGCTAAACCTGTGGGAACACCGATGGTTGCTAGATGCAAATTGACAAAGGAGGATGAAACTACAGAGGTAAACCAGACACTTTACCGATCCATGATTGGTAAATTAATGTATGTAGTTCATAGTAGACCAAATATAGTACATGTTGTGGGAATTGTTGCAAGATTTTATGCTAATCCTAGATAATCACACATGATAGCTACAAAAAGGATCTTAAGATACTTAAAGAAAATAAAGAATTATGGATTATGGTATCCTAAGGAAGGAAAGTTTGAACTGAAAGTTTACACCAATGTTGATTGCGCTAGAAATGTGGATAATAGAAAAATCACCACCAGAGGAGCATTTTTCTTTGGTGAAAGACTTGTAACATAGACAAGTAAAAAGAAGGCTTGTATTTCTCAGTCTATAGCTGAAGCAGAATATGTTGCTGCTGCTACTAACTATTCAAACATTGCATATATCAAACAAGTGTTAGAAGGAATGAATGAGGTAATCACTGACCTGGTGATTATATATTGTGACAACACTAGTGCTATTAATATTTCAAAAAAAATTATGATGCACTCTAAAACAAAACATATATCTATTAAGTATCGTTACTTAAGAGAACAAGTGCAAGAGAAGCAAGTGAAGTTAGAATTTGTTCCATCTAAAAAACAACTAGCAGATATTTTTACAAAACCCCTACCGAAGGACACATTTGAATACTTGAGGACTAGACTTGGGGTCCGTCTCCTGTCTATCGGTCACTAATGTGATCTGGTTGTTGCATCAACTTACTTATATCAAAAGATCATTCATGTTGATGTAGCATAGTTCACACTTTGAATCATGTTCAAGGTTGTGATTAAGTTTGAGAACTTGAACCAATTGGAATATCAGTATTTAGAAGATACAGAGGAAGACATAATTGTTTGTTTATTTGTTTCTTTGACATTGTTGTCAAAGGGAGAGATAAAGAATATGAAAAGGATCAAGCATCGACGAGAATTATCTAAGAGAGAGACAATCTGAATGAGACAAAGTATTGAAGATCAGTTACAGATAGTAGAAGCAGGAATAAGAGAACTGAAAAGATCACAACTACAGAATGGTAAAGTTGTATTATCTAATGTTGTTTAGTAACGTAGTGATTAAACATATTAAGTCTATTCAACTTACAACATTTTATTCACAAAGTTATAGAATATATGATTGGTATGTGTATGGTACATTTCATATTACTTGAGTTGTCATTAATGTCAAAGGGAGAGATTGTTGAACTACAACTGATTTGAAATCTGATTAAAAAATCTGTGATTAAAGATCACTGAGGAGTTGTTGATTAGATATGTAATATGATTAAATCAGTATTATGTTATCATTAATGTCAACTAGTTTGACAACACTTATCTTGTAAGTTACTATATCGAGACATCTGAAGAAAGGTGAAAAAAATGAAGAACAAAAAAATCTATATGAGGAAAAATGTACATGACAGATGATGATAAGGAACACATTGAGTAACTTGTTGATGAGTCTATAACTTGATGATATTGACTTTATTATGTTGTATTCATCTATGATGAAGTATAGAGCTGAAAGACACAAAGCAGTGTTATTGGTAAATGAAGCATTTCTAATATACACCGACAGAGTGTAGTGTATACCGATCGCAGTATTAATCGAGCAGTGTTCACCGACGCATTTCTTTGTTAACCAAGTGAAACAGAATGAATTAAATGATTAATTTAGCCAATAAGATTGATGAGCTGGCAAGAGTATAACATCGAGATAACAGATAATATTTGTTACACAGATCGACGACTGATGAAATTCAGGAGAGATCTAAAGGATGAGAATCAAATGTGTTATTAACACAAGTACCGAGAAAGTTTGAAGCAACAAAATCTATGAATGTGGTTAAGGAGCAAAATTTGATGGTGGAGAAGAAAATGATTTACTCATTTATATAAGAGAATAGAATTTCTTATTAAAATGCTGGAAGAAGAAGAAACTACAAGAATATTGCATGAACAAGGTTTTCATGCATTTTGATCATACTGGTTAAGTAAGAACTGAGCTGTAGAACAATTACCGAGCTATAAAGAAAAATTACCGACGAACAGTAAGTTGATACAGTATTGAATCTAAAGTGAAATATTGATCAGAAGGATTTGTATGGACTAAATATTGATTTGTAATCTGCAATTGAAGTTGTATTAAGACAGGTCATTTACTGTTACATATTTAACCATTATATATAGTCAAAATCTCTTAACTGAGTGGACTCTGAAAGTCTTATGATGTATCATTCATAGAATGAACATTGTTATCTTGTCAACCCTATAGTGAATATTGGTTGGACGATAACTTCTAGTCTAAAATCCTCTAACAAGGTCACACCTGACAGTGTGTTTGTAAACCTTTAACAGGGTTGGGTTTTAATTGACCTCACTTTAGAAGAGTGAACAATTTTTGGGTTGCCGGTCTCAAATGGTTTTTTCTTTTATAAAGTTTCCACGTTAAATCTCGTGTTATGTGTTGATTGTGATATTTGTTTGTTATCATTATTTACATGTTACATGTTAGATTTAATCGGTAAAAGCACAGACAGTGAAAATATTTAGTGTTTACCGACGAGCAAAAATTGGTGAAGTAGTTTTGAATTATACATTTTATTTTGGGACATTAGATAACTGATTCACCCCCCTCTCAGTTATTCTAACAATAAATAAGTGTCGTAAAACTACTTCCTCATGCTAACATAAATGTTGGGTCCCAATAATAATTAACACAAACACTTAGCACACTGAAGAGATTGGGGATTATCCATGAGTAACCACAACTTATAAAATTTGATAGATGTGGCAAGGAATCAAACACTAGGTGGGAAATGGAAAAGATAAATCATAAACACATCCCTACATGGTACTATCTATTTGGTGCCAAGATATGTGATGGTCAAAATAGACTTGGGGCTACATACAATGTATAGCCAACCCAAAAAAATTAGATCTATCATGAAATTACAAATTTTTCAAATGGCTTAGAATTTTAAAAAAATGCAATATGATTTTTAAAATCATGGAGTGAGAGATTCACAATTAAGAGATCTTGATTACAAATTACAAACAATCTACACTGATAGACTACAAAGAAAAACCAAGGACATCAAAACTTAAACAAGAAAATAAATACTAAAAAAAAAATAGAAAGAGCTTCTAGATTATAAACTTTAATACATTGTTGGGATAGATTATCCTATATCCATGAGATAGTCTACATATATCATTTATATTAGAAAGATACAACACAGGATTGTATTGAATTGAGGTAATGATGTGTGTATAAAGATACAAAGAGTTCTTAAATAAGAAAGAGAATATAGGTAGAGTGGAAAAGGTTGAGACAAAGGTTTCAACTTAGAGGAACGAGAGTTATGATAGAACTCAACAATATTTATCTATCCAATTAACGATTGTACCTAAATAAACTTAAGTAATAAGTAAACAGTAAAATTATTTACTCAAATCTTATCATACAGTTCACCATGGCTACTCCCAAAGGGTGAATAAAATCAAGTGCTTAGTAAATGAATCTCTTACATGATATCCACCGTGGCTACTCCCAGAGAGTTGAACAAGAGCTTTCACCTCAAACTTCTCTCTCATACAAAATAATTCATTTACAAGGGCTTGCACTTAAAACTTTTTTCTCACAAAAAAATGTGCTTCATGATGATGTGACTCCCTCTGAAACTCAAGTTCTTGCATCAACCTTCCGATCTTCATGTCTAATTTTTCCTCTATTGATTTGTCAAACTCCTTTTGAATGTTACTTCCTTCTTTTTGAACAAACTAATCATAATTTCTAATACAGACTCTTTCTCTTTGAGAGATGTGTCAACTTAGTTCTTAATGACAATAGGGCAAGCTCCTCTTTCTCAAATTTTAAGTTTGTTAATGTAGGAAAGAATTGTGCATATCAAGTATTGTCGATAATGTAACTCTCATTTTAATCTATGAGATTGGGCCAAAAATTACATAAAAGACAATAAATTGTAACCAATGATTTTTGATATATATCTCTTTCAAAATGTCAATTCAAATTTTTTTAACACACACACTCAAGTACGAAAAAAAAATTTAGAAAGAATTTTTACTTTTTTTATCCATCTTTTTTCTTTCTTTCTATTTGTTACAATTGAATTTTTATACTTTTGTGCATTTTTTTACTTGTGTGCTTTTTCCATGTGTTGTCATTTTTTCTCGCAGTCTATCCTATCTATTTCTTCTTTTTGTCTATTATTTTTTGCAATTGTATTTTTTTTTATTTTTATTTTTTCTAATTATTTCCTCTTATTTGATATAATCTTTATTGCATTTTTCTACTTTTATATTTCTTCCAATCACTTCATCTTTTCTTCATGGTCTTTTATATCCATCTCTTTTTTTTGCCTCCTACTTGTTACAATTTTATTTTTTTTATATTTTTTTCTATTATGTTTTTCCTAACTTTTTTTTTGCCTCTTATTTTTTGCAATTGTATTTTTTTACATTTGTATTTTTCTAATTGCTTCCTCTTATTTGATGCAATCTTTGTTACATTTTTTTACTTTTGTGTTTCTTCTAATTATTTCATCTTATTTGATACAATTTTTTATTTTTGTACTTCTTCCAATCACTTCTTCTTCTCCTCATGTTCTCTTTTATCCATCTCTTTTTTTTGCCTCATATTTTTTATAATTGCATTTTTCTATTGTTGTATTTTTTTTAATTGTTATATCTTTTTCTTACGGTCTTTTCTATCGATCTCTTATTTTTGTTTCTATTTTCTAAAATTATATTTTCTTACTTAAATGTTTCTTCTAATTGCTTACTCTTATTTGATGCATCTTTTTATTTTTGTACTTTTTTCTATTTTTTTCATTTTTTATTTTTGCTTCATGTGCTATAATTGTATTTTTTTACTTTTTCATTTTATATTTTTTTAATTTTTTATTTTACTTTTTTTTCTCTGATTTTCTGCAATTGTATTTTTCTTTTTATGTGTTTATTTTAATTAGTTTCTCTTATTTGATGCAATATTTGTTGCATTTTTCTATTTTATATTTTTTTAATTTTTTTTCTTATTTGATGTAATTTTTACTATATTTTTATACTTTTGTACTGCTTCCAATTTCGTCATCTTCCCTTCATTGTGTATTCTATTCATCTTTTATGTTTGTCTCATATTTTTTACAATTATATTTTTTTATTGTTGTGATTTTTTCAACTACTATTTTTTTCTCACGGTCTTTTTTATCCATCTCTTATTTTTGCATCTTATTTTTTAATTTTTATATTTCTTATAATTACTCTTTTATTTGATGCAATTTTTGCTACATTTTTTTACTTTTGTACTTTTTCTAATCGCTTCCTCTTTTTCTCATGGTCTCTTTTATCAAATTTTATTTTTCTCTTATTTGTTGCAATTTTATTTTTCTACTTTTGAGCTTCTTCATTTTGTACTTCTTTTAAAAAAAAGTTTTATTTTTTTTATTTTTTATTTTTTTGCAATTATATTTTTTACTTTTATTTTTCTTCTAATTGCTTCTTATTTGATGTAATTTTTGCTAAAAAAAATTATACGTCTTTCAATCGCTTCTTCTTCTTATCATTTTTTTAATACATATTTATTTATTTTTTTATTTATTGCAATTATATTTTTATGTACTCGTATTTTTTTTAATTGTTATTTCTTATAATTACTTTTTTTTATATAATGCAATATTTTTAATTTTTCTTCTTTTTTACTTATTCAATCACTTCTTTTTCTCCTTGTGGTTTCTTTTATCAATTTTTTCTTTTTGTCTCTTATTTGTT
This sequence comes from Chamaecyparis obtusa, assembly GCA_027943335.1. Lineage (NCBI taxonomy): Eukaryota > Viridiplantae > Streptophyta > Pinopsida > Cupressales > Cupressaceae > Chamaecyparis > Chamaecyparis obtusa. The sequence goes on from BSBK01001976.1 coordinate 1,724,110, forward strand.
ACAATTACATTTTTTTACTTTTATATTTTTTTAACTTTTTTATTTTTTATAATTGCATTATTATTTTTTCTAATTGTTTCCTCTTATTTAATACAAATTTTACTACATTTTTTAATTTTATATTTCTTCTAATTACTTCTTATTTGATACAATTTTTGCTAAAATTTTTTATTTTTATATTTTTTTCAATCATTTTTTATTCTCATAATTTTTTAATCGATATCTTATGTTTGTCTCTTAATTGTTGCAATTATTTTTTTGTTGTTATGTTTCTTATAATTGTTTTTTTTTCTCACAATTTTTTATATACATTTCTTCTTTTTGTCTATTATTTTTTATAATTATATTTTTCTTTTTTGTATTTCTTTTAATTGTTTATTTTTATTTGATGTAATATTTACTACATTTTTTTTCTTTTAAACTAATTATAATTCGTTCATTTTCTCATCATAATCTATTTTATCCATCTTTTTTTTTATCTCATATTTGTTACAATTTTTTTTATTTTTTTTTATTTTTCATTTTGTATTTTTTCTCTTATTGTTGTCTCTTATTTTTTATAATTGCATTTTTCTTCTTTTGTATTTTTTTTAATTACTTCATTTTATTTCATGCAATTGTTACATGTTTTTATTTTTATTTTTTTTTCTAATTGCTTCTTCTTATTTTATGTGATATTTGTTAATTTTTTACTTTTGTGATTTTTTCAATATCTTTATTTTCTTTTCATGATGTCTTTTATATATATATATATATATCTTATTTTTATTTTTTATTTGTTACAATTGCATTTTTTTTGTTATTATATTTTTTTCAAGTACTATTTTTTTTCATCACGATCTATTGTATTTATTTTTTATTTTTTGTAATTGTATTTTTTTTTTATGTTTGTTTTAATTATTTTTTTCTTATTTGCTGTAATTTTACATTTTTACTTGTTTCAATCGTTCATTCTTTTCCATGATTTTTTCTATCATTTTTTTCATATTTGCTACAATTGTATTTTTATATTTTTATGCTTCTTTTTATTCTTCTAGATCTTCTTTTTACTTTTTATTTTTTACAATTGTATTTTTCTAATTTTATGTTTCTTCTAATTAATTTTTTTTATTTGATGCATTTTTTACTGTATTTTTTTATTTTTTACTTACATTCATTTTTTTTTTTTATTTGATGCAATCTTTGTTTCATTTTTCTTCTTGTGTACTTATTTTAATCGCTTCTTCTCTTTCTAATCTCTTATATTTATCTCTTATTTTTATCTCATATTATTTTTATATCTTATTTTTTACAATTGCATTTTTTTACTTTTATATTTTCTCTAATTGTTTGTCTTATTTGATGTACAAATTTTATTTTTTTTATTTTTTTTTATTTTTTATAATTTACTTATTTTATTTGATGCAATCTTTGCTACATTTTTTTTTATACTACTTTCTATCTCTTTTTTTTTTATTTTTTCTATCTTTTTTTTATTTTTTATTTGTTATAATTATATTTTTCTATTGTTGTGTTTCTTTTAACTACTACATTTTTTATCACGATCTTTTGTATTTATCTCTTTTTTCTGTCTATTATTTTTTACAATTATATTTTTTTTATTTTTTATTTTTTATAATTACTTCATTTTATTTGATGCACTTTTTACTTCATTTTTATATTTTTTACTTATTTCTATTACTTAATTTTTTTTGTATGGTGTCTTTTATTTATCTTTTTTTTTTATCTTTTATTTGTTACAATTATATTTTAACTTTTATATTTTTTCAACATTTTTATTTATTTATTATTTTGTTTAATTATATTTTTAGTCTTATATTTCAATTGCATACTTTTTTTTTCATGATTTTTTATATCTATTTTTTATGTCTTTTATTTATTACAATTGCATTTTTACATTGTATTTCTTGTAATTGTTATTTTTTTTCGTATTATTTTTTTTTTTTTACTCTTATTTTTTGTAATTGTATTTTTTTACTTTTATATTTTTTTAATTATTTCTCATATTTAATATAATATTTATTTCATTTTCTATTTTTAAACTTTTTTCAATTACTTTCGCTTTTCAAAATTTATTCTATCTTTTTTTTTATTTATTTTTTATTTGTTGCAATTATATTTTTTACTTTTGTATTTTTCTCTTTTTTGTTTATTCTAAATTTTTTTTCTTTTTTTTCAATTGCGTTTTTATGCTTTTATATTTTTTTTATTTTATTTCTCTTATTTGATATAATTTTGTTGTATTTTTTTTATTTTTAATTATTTCTTCTTATTTGACACAATATTTATTAGATTTTTTTTACTTTTTTCAATCTCTTATTTTCTTCATAGTATCTTGTATTCATTTTTTATTTTTTACGATTGTATTTTTTTATTGTTGTGCTTCTTTCAACTACTATTTTTTTTGTCAAAATATTTTTTTATCTATTTCTTATTTTTTATAATTATATTTTTTTACTTTTATGTTTATTTTAATTGCTTCATTTTATTTAATTCAATATTCACTACATTTTTATAATTTTTATTTATTCCAATCACTTTATATTCTTTTCATAATCTATTTTATGCTCTTTTTTTTGCCTCATATTTATTGTAATTATTTTTTTTTTAATTTTATATTTTTTTTACTTTTTTTAATTTTTTTTTCTTATTTATTTTTCTTCTTATTTTTTACAATTGTATTTTTTAATTTTTCTACTTTTTTAAATTATTTTTTCTTATTTGATGTAATTTTTATTACATTTTTTTATTTTTACATTTTTTTTAAATTATTTTCTCTTATTTGATGTAATCTTTACTACATTTTTTATGTGTACTTTCAATTGCTTCTCATGACTTTTTTTATCAATATATTTTTTGTTTACTATTTATTCAAATTATATTTTTTATTTTTGTGCTTCTTTCAACTTTTCTGTTTGCTTCTTATCTTATGTATTTTATTTTTTGCAATTGTATTTTTATATTTTTATGTTTGTTTTAATTATTTTCTCTTATTTGATGTAATCTTTGTTATATTTTTTTACTTTTATATTTTTTCTAATTCATTCATTTTATTTGATATAATTTTTGCTAAATTTTTTTATTATATATTTTTTTCAATCATTTCTTCTTCTTTTCGTGGTCACTTTTACATTTTATTTTTTATCTTTTATTTGATACAATTATTTTTTTTTTAGTTGTGCTTTTTCTAAATGTTGTTTCTTTTTCTCACGTCTTATTCTATCTGTCTTTTTTTTATCTCTTATTTTTTACTATTGCATTTGTTTATTTTTTATAATTACTTCCTTTTATTTGATATAAATTTTACCACATTTTTTTATTTTTTACTTTTTTCAATCACTTTTTTTTTCTCATAATTTTTTTAATACATCTATTAGTTATCTCTTATTTATTGCAATTGTATTTTTTACTTTTGTGCTTTTTTTTCAACTCTTTTTTTACCTTTTATTTTTTTTTACAATTTTATTTTATTTCTTTTTTATTTTTTTAATTTCTCCCTCTTGTTTGATGTAATTTTTGGTGCATTTTTTTATTTTTATATTTCTTTTAATTACTTTTTCCTATTTGATGTAATTTTTGCTATAATTTTTATATTTTGTACATATTTTAATCAATTCATCTTTTTCTCATGGTCTTTTCTATCTATCTCTTATGTTTGTATTTTAATTGTTGTAATTATATTTTTTAATTATATTTTTTTCAACTATTTTTTTTTCTCAGTCTCTTTTATCTATCTCTTATTTTTGTCTCTTATTTTATACAATTATATTTTTATACTTTTGTATTTTTATAATTATTTCTTTTTATTTAATGTAATTTTTGTTACTTTTTTTATTTTTATTTTTGAATCTTTTCATCTTTTTCTCAGTCTCTTATTTGCTACAATTGTATTTTTCTACTTCTGTACTTCTTTCAACTTTTATTTTTTACTTCTTATTTTTTATAATTATATTTTTCTGCTTTTGTATTTCTTTTAATTATTTCCTCTTATTTAATGTAAGTTTGTTATATTTTTCTACTTATGTATTTCTTTTAATTGTTTCTACTTATTTGAAGTAATTTTTTATTTTATTTTTTTGCACTTTTTTTAATCGCTTCTTCTCATTATTTATTTTATTTATCTCTTATATTTGTCTCATATTTAAAGCAATTATTTTTTTTATCATGGTCTTTTTTATCCATTTTTTTTAACCTATTATTTTATATGATTACATTTTTATTTTTATTTTCTAATTACTTATTTTTATTTGATGTAATCTTCGCTACATTTTTCTATTTTTAAACTTATTTCAATCGTTTTCTCTTCTACTCATGGTCTCTTATATCCATCTTTTTTTTTAATCTTCTATTTGCTGCAATTTTATTTTTTGTTTCTTTTTTATATTTTTTTAACTTTTATTTTTTCTTCTTATTTTATATAATTGCATTTTTTTACTTTTTTGTTTTGTATAATTACTTCTTTTTATTTGATTCAATTTTTGTTATTTTTTTTATTTTCTGTTTCTTCTAATTATTTCCTTTTATTTGATGTAATATTTGATACATTTTTTTTACTTTTGTACTTCTAATTTCTTCCTCTTCTCCTCATAGTATATTCTATTTATTTTTTTCTCTTATTTGATTAATTATATTTTTATTTTTTTGTGCCTCTTCCAACTTCTATATCTTTCACTCATAGTTTTTTATTTATCTATTTTTTTCCTCTTATTTTTTATAATTGTATTTTTCTATTTTTTTTATTTCTTCTAATTATTTTTTCTTATTTGATGTAATTTTTGTTGTATTTTTTTACTTTTGTACTTCTTCCAATCGCTTACTCTTCTCCTCATACTCTCTTATATCCATCTCTTTCTTTTTGTCTCTTGTTTATTGCAATTGTATTTATTTGCTTTTGTGCTTTTTCTTTTTATTTTTCTAACTTTTATTTTTTATTCTTTTTTTTTGCAATTGCATTTTTCTACTTTTATATTCTTTTAAATTATTTCTTCTTATTTGATGTAATTTTTATTATATTTTTTTTTTTTTTTAATTTTTTCTAATTTCTTTCTCTTATTTGATGTAATCTTTGCTACATTTTTTTTTTTGTACTTCTTCTGATCGCTTCTTTTTCTTCTTATGGTCTCTTCTATCTATCTCTTCTTTTTGTCTCTTATTTATTGTAATTATGTTATTTTTTTGTGCTTCTTCTAACTACTGTCTACTTTTCTCATGGTTTATTTTATCCATCTTTTTTTTTACTTTTTATTTTTTGCAATTACATTTTTCTACTTTTATATTTATTCTAATTGCTTCATTTTATTTAATGCAATATTTGTTGCATTTTTTTTTTTTAAACTTCTTCTAATCACTTCTTTTTCTCCTCATGGTCTCTTTTATTTAAATCTTTTTTTTATCTTCTATTTGTTGCAATTGCATTTTTCTACTTTTGTGCTTCTTCTTTTTGTGCTGCTTCCAACTTTTTTTGCTTCTTATTTTTTACAATTATATTTTTATTTTTTTTTATGTTTCTTCTAATTACTTTCTCTTATTTGATGTAATATTTACTATATTTTTTTATTTTTGTGTTTCTTCTAATTATTTTCACTTATTTGAAGCAATATTTGTTGTATTTTTTTTTTTACTTTTTCCAATCACTTCTGTAATACTCCAAAAATGGGCTTCAGGTCCATTGACCTCTTACATCGACAAATTGATTGAAATCGACATAAAAGTCCTAACCAAAGATACATCGGTACATCAAATCATCAAAACCCTAATCGATCTAATCTTAATTCTGCATCGAAGAATATTTTTAATATTCTTAATTTATCCTAATTACTTCTAATTAAATATTATTTGGTGATAAATATGTTTTATTTATCCTAGGTACAATTAATTGAATATGTTAAATATTTAATTAATTAAACTTAATTATGCCACTAAATTAATTTAATTAGATTTAATTACATTTATTTCTGATTAATATTATTTTAATTTGACAATAAATCAACTTCCTAAAAATAATTGATTAAATATTTATTTAATTGATTAAATCAAGTTGTCAAATTTAATGATATAGTTTTGAGATAAAATTTGATTAAATAATTGATTAACCCATAAATTAATTATTTATATTAAAAAATTAATTAAGCTGAAAATAACTCATTTGAATTATTAATTAAATTTATAATTATCTATGCACAATCAGAAGAGCAGTTAAACTCTAAATCAATTCAATTTATTAACTTTTCAAACTCAACATGTGATTGTGAGTTGAAAAAGTGATCTAAACTCTGATTCAAGTTAAAATGTTAATTTTGCATGATTTTGTGAGTTAACTAATTCTGATTTCCTAATAACTCAACGATCAATCTGAGTTGATCAGGGAGACTTTTGGCTTTCCATGAGTTCTCACAGAACTTAAATTTCTATATAAATGAGGCTTAGTCCTTCTCAAATGATCATTGTGAATTTGGAGAATTTGGCTTGTGCGATCTAGCGATATTATGAGATTATTTTTAAATTTTTGAGATTCTTATTATTATTCATTTTTATAGCATAGCATATCATTGATAAATCAATTTCATTCATTTCAATTCTAGATCAAGTTTCATATCAGTTTTCATACATTATATAGAAAAATCCAAAAAGATAGATTAAGCGGCATTCAATTTTCATCTATTTTTCATCATTCAATCCTTCGTTTAGGTATTGTATTGTCACTGGTCTCAATCTAATTCTGAGAATATCAAACTCATACCTACTAGAAGGTAGTAAATCACTTGGTTAGCATTGTTTACTTATTTTACAGATTTCTTGATTTGCTAACCTCTAATATTTTATTGAAATATTATATCCACGGCTAGGTACAAAATTTACACACATTTATGGCACCCAGCGTGGGGCCCTGCAATAGGTTTCCATCTTAATTTGATCATTTTCTAACATTTCATATTAAAACTATGATTTTTAATTTTCTAGTCCGTATAATCTCGTACGACATTATGTAGATTGTCATATTAGGAGATCATGTCTGTCGTACGACATACGATAATTTAAAGTGTCGTATCGCTTGTATGGGTATTGTTGTATGAAATCTATATTGTCGTATGAGGACTAACCCATTGTCTTATCATTTCTACAAAGTTGTATGAGAACTAGCATAGTGTCGTACGAGTTTGGATGCTAGTATTACATAATCATATCTTAATTTTTGGTAGTTTTTGGAGATTTAAGATTCAAATTTCTACTAACAGTTAACCCTAACAATTGGTGTTTACTGGTTTTGATCATTTTTGGCAGCCTAACAAATCTGTGCAAGACGAAAGATGAAGATTGAGCATGAAAACCCCATTCTTTAGCCTTGCTTGTCTTGACTTTTAAGCCTATCTTTTGCAGATAACCCTTCAGAGAAATTGTTGGTCAAAGATGCTCTACAACAAAAAAATTTGACAAGTGGTTTTACAGGTTGCCTACTATTCAAGCAAATATAGTGTTTGGTTAAATTTCAATTCTATTTTCATAGGCACTTAGCTTAATAGGTATGTGCATCTATTTCCATTGAGGAAAATACTTAGGGGATTATGCTCTTCTCCTTCTTAAGAGAACCAGAAACCCAAAAGGTGTCTTCCTTGGTGTTAGTTTGCGTACTATCTCAAGATTTATCTGCTTGACATGTCTTGGATAGGGAAAAGGAAAAGGTTAGGGTATTATACTCTTCTCTTTTAGAGAACTAGAAACCTAGATCCTATGGTCCCCAACCTCACATTTTCTTTAATCCTTTGGAGGGCCTATTAGAGAGGTAAAAAGCTCTCGAGAATGACCCAAGTGGGGACAAGTCTTACGCCGACTCTTCCACCCCACTATAAAATTTGACGCTTCTGAGTTTAAAGTCTCGGAAGACATAGTTGTGCTTGTTCTTTGGCCTTGTGCCATGAACACGCTTTGATACTATGTAGAGTGGAGCCGCTTGAATCTTGCTTGCAAGACTACACTTGTTAGAGTGCTCATAGGGTTAACAGCCTTAATCCTGCTTGCGGGACTATGGGACACAGTTGTGAATGGATGCCTTGATTAAAAGACTAAGCTAGTTTGCCACCGATCCACCCCCGAAGGATTTGTAGTGCTTGTATGAGGTTAATAGTAATCACTCCAAGAAACTCATCATATCGATCCTTCTTCGACATTTGAACTTGGCTAATATGGGCTTCAACATCCAGTACGTGTTGTTAGACCTACATATTCTGAGGAGTCCATGAGTTTGTTCCTAAGTCAACGAGAAAGTAATACATCTCTTCTCTTAGCTAGGGTAAGATAGGTGTGAAAAATTCATCGAGTCAGTTCACTCTATTTTCTATGATTGTGAGCCTATTTTTATGTTAAACAACCTGAGACAAACCAATACATAGATCTTCAAAACTTGGGCAGAAAAACTTATGAAGAAATTGATACCAAAAATATCCAACAATCTGAAAAACTTACAAAATCTAAAGAAAAATCATTTTATGGTGTAAACTATCATCTTGGAAATTCAAAAGTCATATGAGTTTTTCCAATTGTTGTATCAGAACCTCCATTAAGTCATACAGGGAACCCTATAGTGTTGTATGAATGTTGTCAAGAAATCCTAAGCAAAATTAAACCTTGGAGTCATTTGTCATATGAGTTTCTGCAATTGTTGTGCCAAACCTCATTTTGTGTCATACAAGCCTAAATAATATCATATGAGAGTTGACCCAAAATTGTCAGAAAAGCCCTATTTTGTCAGAAATTTCATCATTTGCAGCCACTATCCAGAATCTATCAAGAAAATCCCCTATGTCAAGAACATAATAGAGCCAATAGAGAATTCATTTATTTTCCAAAAGTGGTCCTTTCAGCTTGATTTTGTATTTCAATTTGTCAATTGAATCCCATCTAATCTTGTGTCAAAGCCTTGTCAAAATAACCTCAATATCAATTACAAAATGGCTAAGTGTTGTGAGCTCGTGTCCCTCATCTTTTGGGCATCTACCCATATATCTAGGGTACAATATCCTACACTTACGTCCAATCAATCTTGACAAGGTTGATTCATTCAATTATTTCTAAATCAAATCATCATTCAGTTACCTTATCTTACTCTTTTGATTCCCTTGAAGTTAATGGTGGAAACTAGAGCTTCCTCATAAAGATAATAGAAAGAACCAAGAATCTCTCCATCCTCCTCTATTTTGGCTCAAACATTTCATCAGCCTTACGACACCAATCTATATGAAGAGGAAGCTCTTGGCAATTTATGTTTGAAGAATGGTTACATAACCCCTCCAGCATCAATCCTAGGGCCACATCTAAGCATCAATATGTCTCAAGGAGGAGCAAACCAAGGCTCCCAGGGTCATCAATATGAACATGGTGGGGACCAAGAACCCACACCCACTGAAATTTCCCATTACCAAAATGATGATGCCTTCAAGAAAATGATGAAACACTTTTTGTGTGAAGACAAAGAGGCATATTTCCTTGAATTAGCCCAACAAGGGGCTAAACTTCCTCCAAGCTTTAACATTGACAATATCGTCACCCCTAAGGAAGAAACACCCATCACTGCTATGATGAAACAAATGTATGCAATGCAAGTTAAGCTAAACCAACTAGAAAAGGGGAAATAACCTAAGGAATTCTCCATGGACACTTTATGTCCTTTCCCATTCGATCATAGCTTGTGTATGCCACCATTCCCTAAAGGTGTAGAACTCCCAAAATATGACAAATATGATAGAAATTTTGATCCTCAAGATCATGTCAGATAGTTTTGTACCTTGTCCATGGAATTCATGCATGAACCTACATTTTTAATGTGTCTCTTCCCCTGATCTTTGGGAGGTACTGCCATCAATTGGTTCTCTAAGATACCCCCCACAATCAAAACTTTTGAGGAGTTAATCAAACTATTTTATCAATGATACTCCTACAATATCCAACATCTAGTCACCATGATTGATATCTACAATCTGGAAAAAAAAAACTCTGGACAACCCTTCCTGACCTTCCTCAAACGCTGGAGGAAGAAGTTTTCACTCTATGCTCGACCTATTCTAGAAAATGAAAAACTAGAAATCTTCATCAATAACTTAATTTCAAAAATTAATTATTATTTGCAAATGCACAATCATACATCCTTTGAGAAAATGGTAGAGAATGCCATCAAAATTAAAAATTTGCTTGTTCGAAAAGGAGACATATCGCTTCATAAAGAAAATAAGTATGAATCAGGATCTAGTTCCAATAAAGAGAAAGGCAAAATCTAGAACAAAAACAAAAACATTTTCACAGACAACGTTGTTGATCATATTAGTGCTCCACCTAAAGCACCTGCTTTTAATCTCACCATTGGCACCCAAGTCATCAAATCTTTAGAAGTAAAAGCAACTAAATCAACTAAGAAGTCAACTGACTATAAACCTAGGGCTAAAAAACCAAAGAGTGAGTTTACTCCTCTGGGAGAGTCCTTAGAATATGCCATGAAAACCCTTCTGGAAAATAATATCATCACGTTACCTAAGATAAAACCATATGATCTTGAAGTCAAACCTAAGTGGTGGAAAGAGACTCATTTCTATGATTTCCATCAGAACAAGGGTCATAAAACCAACAACTGCATGCGTCTGAAACATCTCATTCAAGACAAAATTGACACTTGAGAAATTGTGATTAACAACCATGTATCATCTTAAAATGGAAGCACTTCCATGTTAAGAGAATTTATCCCTCTAAGTAAGTATTCTAGGGTCATGTCAAGCACCTTGATTAGGTCTTTTCATGGATGTGGCTTTCTTCCCCCCCGTTTCGCTTCTCTCTCCACTTGTTTTCACTTTCTTTCTGCATTTCGTAGCATTCTAGACTGAGGTCCTGAGGTTTTTGACCTCAAGGTCAAAGATGACCTTGAGGGTCAAGGATGACCTTGACCCTAACCTAGGTCAGGGACAACCTCAACCCTAACCTAGGGCAAGGTCTACTTCATCTTTGACCCAGGGTTCAAATATCAAGGTCCCATGGTTTCTGGATTACAGGTTTCAAAAATATTTATTTTCTCACTTCCGAGTTGGCTGTTTTGGTCTCTAAAATGGTAAATCCTTGAATTGCATTTAATCTAGGTATATTTCTAGGGGTTCAAATTAATTGAGATTTAATTCTCCAATCTCGGCCTCTCTAGAAGTTTGTGCCCTAGATCACTATAAAAAAAGCCTTCCTCTCTCATTTTCTCCATCACTTTTTGCCATCAAGCATCCATTATCAAGAAAGATCAAGCAAGCATTTCTAAGTAAGCATTCAAGTCCTCTTCTCTATTCAAGTTCTCCATTGAAGATCAATGATTCAAGCATTCAAGCCTTTGAAGAGATTTGGTTCAAGCATTCAAGATTCATCATTGAAACCCTAGATCTAGCCATCATGATGGTGTGATCTTCCTTCAAGATCCTTAGTTCATCTTTAAGATCCATTCATTCTTCTATCAAGGTGGATTCCAAGCATACAATCATGGAGGTTTTGGATTAACATTCATGGTTTTGATTTACATTTGTCAATCTTTCATATCAACATACTTGTTTACATTTGAAATATAATTGCATATCTATTTAATATCATAGCTTCATTGTTAGATCTACTTCTACTACTTGCTAGCATTCTCTATTTCAATTTCATTATTAAGGTTGATTCCAAACTAGGGTTTGACCAAGGCAAACCCCTCATCCAAACAACAAAAACCATTTTTCTTGCAGGTACAGGTACAAGACTACGAATCGGAGCTTGGATCTGGATACCCTTTTCAGTGAACTTTTGGGATTTGTGAATAGATTTTTCATCGGAGCTGTTTTAGGTCAAGGATGACCTTTAGTAGGGAGTTAGCCTTTGCCCCGTTATTTGGGTCAAGGATGACCTGCTTCCCGAAAGATAAAATTTTTATGGGTTTTCTCCGTCTCAACATTTCCAGTCTGAAACAGGTTGCAGAATTGCCAAACACTGTACACAAACATCATAAATTAACATTTTCCAAATTTGCCCTATTTTTTAGGTTAGTATTTGCATTTCTATTTTGTTTCCTTTACATGTTCACAATATTTTCCATCACACACATCCCTCCACTACATTTTCAATCTATTATCATATCATCATCCCTATCCATTTCAAATCTATTCATTTTGGTGAACCCTATTTTACCCTATTCAAACCATAAGTCCAACAACAATCATACAACATTCATGGAACCTTTTCCGAAACATAATCAAGGAGATTCATCTTCTAAACCTAACATCATGGGTGCTAAAGTCAATTACACTTACTCTTGTAATAATGAAGTTATCAACATGGTTGAACCATACTTGTCTGAGCACTGTAATGTCATCACTATTGTCAGAAAGGACATAGATAACAAAACCACTAATGTAGTTACTCAATCTCAAGCTCAGGCAACTATTCAAGGACAAAACTCGAGTTCATCAAACACTCAAAAGGTCCCATTCGATCTTGTGTCTGCCTCTAAACAAAGGACTACTTCCAAATCTTCCAATTCTAAAGAGTCTAAAGAGATATCATACAACATCATATAGAAACTACAACATACTAATGCTAAAATCTCTATATTTGAGTTGCTTTGCATCTCTCTTGCTCATCGAGCAATTTTGGACAAATCTCTAATCGGTTCTAATGTTCTCGAAGACCTTGATCTTGATAGATTTAAAACAATGGTGGGTCACTTGACATCCCCATAGTACATATCCTTTTTTGAAGAAAATGACAACTCATTGGGTCACCCACATAACCACCCCTTGCATATTGAACTCTTAATTCAAAATTGTCATGTCAAATGTGTGTTGATAAATGGAGGTGCTGGTCTGAATATATGTTCCTACAAATTGGTTACACAACTAGGATTTTCAAAAGATGCTATTGATCCTAAAAATAAGATAACCATAAAATCATATGAAAAACAAGAGATAAATTCCAAATGAGTCATTGTGTTACCTATTAGAACTGGACCTGTCATCAGAGATATCACTTGTTAAGTACTAGATCTTCCACTAGCCTATAACATTCTTATAGGAAGGCCTTGGATACATGAGATGCAAGCTATCCCCTCAACATATCATCAATGTCTAAAATTTTCTTACAAGGGAGTAGAGGTCACTATACCTATGACCACATCATCATCTTGCAATGCCTTGAAAGAAAGTATAGTTAAACTTGTTCCACATAACAGAGAGTCTTCCACTACACAAATAGACATAGCATCTACATCCAAGATGAAAGACCTCTCAAAAGGAGCAAAAATAAAAGATACTGGCATGGGAGAATACACAATGGAACCAGTCCTATCCCTCACATCTCTTCCGCTTTCACTGAAGTCATATGGACAACCTTCTGAGAAAGCAAAATCATCAACAAAAGAACCTCAGGTTATCTTTAATGGAAGCTTTATCACAGAAAAAGTGTCAAAATAAGAAACTGAGGAAGAGGAAGTTGTGCTTGCCTGGTTATATAAGGATGAGTCCCAATCACAAACTATTCAAAAATGCGACTCTAAAATGCCTAAAGTTCCTTCAAAATCATATGGACCAGGACACAAACTGATGACTAAAATGGGATATCCTGGAAAAGGACCTCTAGGAACATGAGGTAAAGGTCTCATGTCACCCATTGCACATGGTGGCCAAAAAAACAAAGATACTATAGGTCTAGGCTATCGGAAGAAACCTTTCCATCTCAAGGGAAACTCTTCTCATGTGATAGAATAGATAGAAACCTAAATAGACAACAATGAAGAAGAGGAAATAAACCAAGGTGATAGTGATGATTCAGATACTACAAATAGTTTCCCCTATGAATGCATTCCTCAAAATATCTTAGATATTCTCAAAGAGGAAAATGAACCTAAAAGAATCAATGTAGTAGACACATAAGAACCTACTTTTAACAACTGACAATCACCACAAAAGAACCGACTAATCCTAAAATCAAACAAGAGGAACAAATTGAACCAATCCCGATAGCTGAACGTTTGGGACACAACAGTGATTCTGAGACAAGCTCCCATGAATATGAATTATGTTCAGACACTGAAGGAAACTCTGCTTGGGGAATCCATCCTAATTTCACACATATTCTTGACTTTCCTAGAGATGCAGATGATGATTCAAATGACTGTGAATGGGGAATTGTTTCAGAAGAAGATGAGCTTATCACAAAGAAACACATAGATGTCATTCACCAATACGCACCTACACCTGACATGAGTCTAGAACAAAATTATGAACCTCATGAGTTTGATTCACTTATCACCAATGATGGGTCCAATAATGACGTTGTGACTATTAATGAACTAAACATCTTGAGTAGTAATATCACCTTCGAATTCATGAGTCAGATCATAACTAATGATGACAATACTGTATGTGTAAACACAATCAGCTAGTCCTTTCCAAAACTTATAATCCAACATCCTAAGCTTATTGACCAAACACCCAATGATCCAAACCAAGACAAACATACTTTTCGAATGGACTATGCTCTCACATGTTACCTCAATGCAGTAGAACCCATGATGACTTCCATCAATGAACCTAGTGTTAGCATGACAAAGTTAGATATCAAGTATCTCAATCAAAAGAATAAAAGTAAAAAGAAAAGGAGTTCTAAGGGTGAAAACCACTACGTGGCAGTCTCAAAACCTAAAATAGTAAAAATAAAAGACGTATCCAAAGGTGAAAACCTCTCTAAGGTGCCTAAGGATGATATATTTGATGTCCTTCTGAGTCATTTATGGGATAGATCTTCAATGTTGATAGAAGCAACCCAGTTTATCAATTTGGGTACAACAAAAGAACCCCAATTAATTCATGTAGCTCAATCTCTATCAGAAGAAGAAAAGAAAGTATTTACAAAGCTCTTAATACAAAAGAAGATCAACTTTGCATGGAAATATTTAGATATGCCAGGGTTAGATCCTGATCTCATCATGCATCATCTTTATATAGCTCTAGGAGTCAAACCTATTAAATAGAAGTTGCAAAAATGGATCCACATGTTGCACTCCTAGTCAAAGCTGAGATGGAAAAGTTATTAAAAGCCAGATTTATTCGAGCCATAGATTATGTAGAGTGGATCTCAAACATAGTTCCTATTTCAAAACCAGACAAATCTATCAGAGTATGCATAGACTTTAGAGAGGTAAATAAAGCATTCCCTAAGGATGATTTTCCACTACCAAACATCGATATGATAGTGGACATGACTATGGGCTTTGAAATGTACTCTTTAATGGATGGTTTTTCTAGATACAACCAAATCAAGATCACTCTAGAAGATCAAGAGAAAATAGCTTTTACTTGTGCATGGGGTACTTTCTGCTGGAATTTCATGCCATTTGGTCTCAAAAATGTTGGTGCTACATATCAACGAGCTATGACATCTATCTTCCATGATATGATGCATCAAACCATGGAGGACTATGTTGATGACACCTTAGCTAAATCAATGAAGATATCAGAACATCTAGCTGACTTAAGTAAAATACTGGAATGAATGGAAATGTTTAGTCTCTGACTAAACCCTAAGAAATGTGCCTTTGGTGTCACTTCAGGAAAACTTCTAGGTTACATTGTTTCAAAGAAATGAATTGAAGTAGATCTAGCAAAAGTCAAAGTAATCACGAAGATGCAACCTCCTAAGAACATCAATCAAATGAGGACCTTACAAGTAAGGGTACAATCAATCAAATGCTTCATATCTCAGCTAGCAGACATATCACAACCTTTCATAAAAATATTACATAAAGGTGTGACCTTCTCATGGAGCGAGGAATGTGAGAAGAACTTCAATTATATCAAGAAATATTTGGCAAATCCTCTTATTATGATGCCTCCTATCCAAGGGAAGCCATTGATATTATATGTCTCCACCACAAATACATCATTGGGGGCATTAATAGCACAACATGATGAAAACAAGAAGGAGAGAGCTATCTATTACATCAGCAGAACACTGGTAGCTTATGAAAAGAACTATTCCATGACAGAAAAAGTGTGTCTACCTATCGTCTTTGCATCACAGAAGCTGAGACACTACATGTTAGCTCATACTACACAACTAATAGAAAATATTGATCCATTGAAGTAGTTATTGAGAAAAGCTTCCCTCACAGGTAGACTAGCGAAATGGGTCATGCTATTGAGTGATTTTGACCTAGAGTATGTTGAGAGAAAATCTATCAAAGGAAAATTCATTGCAAATCAGTTAGTTGAAGCACCACTATTCGATGATCAACCAATGCAAATGGAATTTCCCAATTCCTCCATTATGAATCTATCTTCTAGAACATGGCAATTGTTCTTTGATGGATCCTACACACATAATGGATCTAGAGTTGGTATACTATTCATCACACCTCAAGGTTACTCAATTCCAAAAGCATTCAGAATCAAATTTCCTTGTAAAAAAAATATAGCTGAGTATGAAGCTTTACTAAATAGTATGAAGATAGCACTAGAATGGAGAGTAACAAAGCTATACATTCATGGAGACTCACAACTAGTCATACACCAAGTCAATGATGTGTATCAAAAAAAAGATGAGAAACTTATTCCATACAAACGCATGGTAGATGACTTAAAGAAATACTTCATGTCTATCACTTTTGAACAGATTCCTAGAATGGAGATCAAGGTTTCTGATGCTATGGCAATGCTATCAACTTTACTATAGTAGCCCAAAAATGAGCTACATTATGAGTTCCTGGTGGAAGCACTGTCATTCCCTGCCTATGATTGTCCAGAAACCTGAATGATCTGCACCATTGTAGGTCATGATTCCTCCCAATACAAACACCTATATTTCTACCTTCGTGACCAAATCATTCATGATTCCTTTAACCGACATGAGAAATGTTACCTTATTCAAAATGCATCATAGTATGTCATCATTGGTAATGATCTATACAAACAAAGTCTAGATGGTACACTTCTTAGGTGTTTAGAACGTGAAGAGTCTCAACATGCATTAGAGGAAGTCCACAAAGGTATTTGTGGATCAGATTCCAATGGTTTAACACTATCTTGAAAACTCATTAGGACTGGGTACTATTGGCTAGACATGGAAAAATAGGTCATCAAATATGCTAAGAATTGTCAAAAGTGCCAGGTCCACGGTAACTTGATACACACACCAGGGTGAGATTTGATTCCCTTTACAACACAATGGCCTTTTCAATAATGGGCATTTATCTCATAGGAAGTATCTATCCTCATTCATCAAATGGTCATACCCATATTATCACAGAAATAGATTACTTTACAAAATGGGTAGAAGCAGTGTCTTTGACATAAGCAACTGGAAAACAAATCTCAATGTTCATCCTGAACTGCATCATTTTTTGGTGCAGTATCCCACACTCCATCATCACAAACAATGGAGGCCAATTCAAGAACAAGGACCTAGATTCCTTATGCTCTAAATTCAAGATCACTCAACATTGGTTGTCCATTTACTATCCTCAAGGGAATGAACAAGTTGAAGCATCCAATAAGAACTTACTGAAAATCCTACATCACACAGTTAACAAGACAGATAGAGAATGGTACCTGATGATAAATCCAACTCTTTGGGCCAACAGAACAAGTATCAAAATGCCCACTGGGGCTACACCCTTCGCTTTAGTATATGGGGCTGAGGTAGTACTACCTATTGAGGTTGAAATCCCATCACTACGAATCAAAATGCATGGTCTCATAACTGATGATGATTACAGAGTGTCTAGGTTACAAGAACTAACTACTAGATGAGTGTAAACAAGCTGTGGATAATCATCTTAGAGTATATCATAAAAGAATGTCTAGAGGCTACAATAAGAAAGTCAGACATAGAGAATTTCAAGTTGGCAATCTAGTCTTGAGAGAAAATACTAAAAATCAATCCCATAAAGAACACAAGGGGAAGTTTGAACCCAACTGGCTGGGTCCCTTTGTAATCACTGCTACTTTTGGCTCTGGAGCCTATCAATTCTCAACAACTAAAGGAGAATAGCTCCAAGAACCAATCAACGTTCTCCATCTGAATAAATTCTATGCCTAAGGCATTCAGTCTATGGTAAAATGTCCTAAAAGAAGCATAAAAATTAGAAAATTACATAAGTACAAAAAAATGGAAAAGATGAAAAATACAAAAAAAAAAAAAAAAAAAAGTACCTTGTTGAAAACTTGGTAAAAAGGCACCTTGGTAGCAAAAATAGAATCTCTTCCAAGATGGTGAAAACACGGCAAACGGGTGCCACTTGTATCAAAATGCTCCATCTATCAGTGCAATCTTGGTATTTCCCAACTTTCAGGCCTACTTTAGTTTGTACATATCTCATGGTTTACTTTCACATCTTGTTTTCAATAAAGTCAGTTTGAGCATAATTCGACACAAGTGTCTTTATCCTATCAAAGCTTAAACTTGGAGGAAATAAGTATCATATCCTATGGTCCTCAGTATCTTCAAATGTGTCATATCTAGTCAAGGTCCTTCCAAAGCTATGTTCGAGTCAGTCAGTCAGTCTCCTCACCAGGAAAGGATTTTGCACCTTACAACAACACAAACAAATAGCAACAACAAACTGAAAACAATCTCTAAGACATGCTTAAATCTTCTTGTATGCTAATTGATTCACATTGAGATTTCTGCATATTCTGTCTCCTCGATGATGTCCTTTATGAGATTTAGAGAGTGATTACTTGGGGCATAATATTTTATTTTTCTTCTGCTTGTAAGTAAAATCTAATAACTTTGGAAAATTTGGATTGAATTGGTGTCCACTATAAGTGCCTCCATCACGATTGGATGGCCATGTGTACCTTGACCATTAATACCCAGATGCTTCAAGGAAGTTTGATCTAAATTTTGTCTTTTTGAATTATTTCTTAATTTTATAGTGAAACAACTATTACCCAAGGATGTGATGATAACGGGTCACTACAAGTAATTCACATTGGAAACAGAATGAAATCTACAATTGTTTTGCATGTTTGATCCGCAAGGCATATTCAGGTCATCACAATGTTTATGTTATGATGCTTATACAAATTGCTATATCAAAATGGACATGATATTCAGGTCATCCTGGCTTTTTTGTGCCTTGATGCTTATATCTAAATCCAACATAATAAAACAAAAATTAATATTCATATGTCCATGGTTTCCTAACTAGTGGACATTGTATCCATTTACCCGGTGTTACCTTATATATATATATATATATATATATATATATATATATATATATATATATATATATATATATATATATATATATATATATATATATATATATATATATATATATATATATATATATATATATATATATATACATACACACACACACACACACACACACACAGTAATGATAGAAGACTGACATATGATCAGTGACTAAGTCCTAGGTCTTGTATTTCATTCTGCATTTTGCACTTTTCATGGCTACATTTCTCATGATTTACATACCAATCAATGCTTGAATTTTCCAAATTTGCACTAAAACACAAAACAAGGACCGATCTTCGTATGAAGGTCCCCTAAATGAAATCAGCAAGCAGTCACCATCCTAGGTTACACATCCATTTTGACAATGACTGGGCACTTGTCTTCTTCATGTACCTACAAAACATATCATGTGTATTGCTGCATTTACATTACATTCTCATTTCATTCATCCATTGCATACATACATGTGCATCCAAAAGAAACATACGTTTACATTTATTCATCTATTATCTATCATTGCATTGCATATTTATACATTTGAAAATAAAACATTCATTGCATAATCCATACATTCCATAATAAGATAAGCATTTCATACATTTGCATCACATGATATTACATCATAAAATAAAAATGACAAGTGCATATGAAGTCACAACCAAAATCAATCTCATATATATATCGAAATGTCATAATAGTACAAGGGGGTACACTAATAGAAGTGTATACAAAAAATGAGCTATCAATGAGCTATCAGATATGGGGAAAAAGACAAAAATAGAGGAGCATAACAGATCAGTTGTCTGTCTGGTCCTTTGCATCAGGTGCTACTCCTCCTCCAGCAGGTGGATCTAGAGGTGGGTCAACACGAGGAGCCCTAGCTCCGTTAGAATCAATCATGTACTAGGAGTAGGAAGTCATCCTCTGCCTAGGTGGAACAATAGAATAGTAGGCAGACACATAGTATGTAGTGTGTCCTATCTAGTGGATCACCTCTTCTTGCATGAATCTCACATCTGCCTCTCGCTCTCTTAGTTGCCTCTCACAATCTCTCAATTGTACCTCCAAGGTAGCACTGTGTAACTTTTGATCATGTAAATGCTTTTGGAATCATCTAATAACATCTTGGGATGTCTATCTCAAACCAAGATCTGCCTTAGTGGCTATAGTCTCTGCCTCCTCTATCAGCTGATTAGCACTCACCTTTGTCCACGCCTTGCGGTGACAAACTTTTGCACCTAAATCACAATCAGAAGCATCATGTCCATCCTCCATCGAAGCATCTTGTTGTGCTCCCCAAACCTCCTCAACACTACCCACACCACTAAGTGTACCACCCTTGCCTCTATTATATCTCCTCTGTAAACTGCAGGCCTATCTACTGCAAAAATCTAAGGGTGAGGGGGTCTCATCTTTCCTGATGGCCTCAATGGGTTCATCACTACTCTAGGACAGGGTGGTGTTGGATGTACAGTTGGTATCCGCACCTCTCTATGCCTCTGCCTCTGCCCATAGGGGCACTTGTCACATCCTCAATGTCCTCCATAGTGGGAATAATCTTGGTAGGATCCAAGAAATGCCTTATCAGATGCTCTACGAGGTATGCAATGAAGGCATCTATCACTCCAGCATCAACCACCTGCAACCTATAGTCCCAATCTCTACTCACTAGGCTCATGTACTCTAGACTACACTCATCATATGATAGCCTAGCAGACCATCCTAACTAGAGCTCATGAACTAATTAGGCATATGTTGGAAACTCCTAAGGGGCATGTTGAATGATGCCAACCTCTTGCCAGACATGTGTAATAATGAATCTCTTTAAAATAGTGGTGTATCTACCAATCAGGATCCTACTCTATCAGAAGTAACCAAACTAAACATGAGTAGCTGGCCATGCCTCTATCTGTAAGTATAGCCTCCAGATGATGAAGGTCATATCATCAAGTACCCACCTCCTATACTCTGTCTGACCCATTTAGACTTGTGTGACATACCTTGAATATATGAATATGAGAGGCTCATGTGGCTATCGCTCATCCTGACATACAGGTCGGCATATAGGGATGTGTTCCCATGCCTAGACCTGGAGAGCTAGTGCACCTGATGTGAACATCTTCACCTCATGGTAGATGATCTCATGCATCTCTGAAAACATGTGTGCCAGGAGGCACTAGCCCCATCCGAGCTCTATAGGAGTAGCCATCAATTGTGCTACCATAGGAGTCCAGCCCATCAGAAGATCATTCTACTGACAGTCAGACATGATGATCCCTCCGATGATCCCAGCAATGATGCACTCTAGCCTATGTGAGGCACCATATCTTTGTACTAAGATCTCCTAAGAGATATGCTAAGCAATTTGTTCATCTGCACCAAATAGTGTCCTAAATACCTACAACCCTACATTGCCTGTACTGGTATAATCTAGGTGTGGGCCATGGAAGGGTATCCTCAGTATCTTGTACACATCCTCAGGAGTGATGGTAATCTCACCAGTCAGCATATGGAAATCTAGGTCTTAGAATGAAACCTCTCAATCAATGCAGTCAAAAAATCAATGGTTCACCTAAATATCAGGCAACCAGATCAAGAACTCAAAACCACAAGCAACAACATGAACTCTCATAGGGTTTAGAAGTGCCCAACATAGCCTCTGAGTAGTCGAGTGTGAAATATGAATGTGTACATCTGGGTAATGAACCTACACAACACAAAAATGGGGTAACCTATCAGTAACTTGGTCAAAAATCAAGCTATAAGCATTCAAAATGAGAAAGTCAATACTTTAGAAGGTGCATAAAAGACCAAGGAAAATAGACATGAAATTAGAAAAATCAAAAAATTAACCTAAGGACCTCAAAAAATGGTCATTATTTTCCATACAATAAATTAGAATGGCATCAATTATCATACAACAATATACTAGGTTCCATACGATACTTCATGGCCATAAGACATTGTGCAAGCTCTCGCATGACATATGAGGGACCCGATGAAAAGTCATACGATAGATGGGCCCCTCTCATATGAGTTTCACATATGTCCCAGATGACACTTGAAATGGACTTGAAAATTTGTACGAGTTCAAGCAAACTATCGTATGAGTTCTCGTGAAGTAAAAATTCAAAAAGTTGAAAAACATCTAAAAAATCCTAGAAAGCATGAAAAGAAGCAAATTCAAATTCACAGAGAGGCACAAAGGTCCACTTACCAGATTCCCCTACTAGGGTGGTCACTGGTATCATCGGCTACGCTTGAAACGGTGTGACGAGACTGGAACCTTCATTTTCGCTCAAAGGGCTCCACAAAGGTTTCTAAAGTCAAAAGGTTGAAATGATTTGAAAATGATCTTTTTAGGCCTTATATAGGTTTTGACCTAATTTTTCAAAGTGCTTCATTTTGCATGAAAATTGCACCCCTATCTAATTTCAACATTATGAACCCATTTCGGGATCAAAATCAAAATCTGAGATAGTTTACTTTGTCAAAATCATGATTTACAATTTTCAGACCCAGGACGGCCGACTGCTTGCATAATCAACCTTCAAAACATCAATGAAATCTAGTATTCAGCTTAACTAATTATCATACATCAAACTCTTCAAATTTCAACTTGGTCAACCATGGTCAACTGATGAAGGGTGCTCCCCTTAATACCATAAACACATACAAAAACAAAGAAACAACAACAATTTGCAAGAATAAAAAATGGGCTTCTTATTATCTCCACAAATGTGGAATTACAAATTTTTAGAATTACAATATGCAAAGCCACATGGGCATTCCCCTTACAATATTCTGTAGGAATAAGCCTCGAATCATTATCCAGACCCACCTAGAACTGGCCTAGACAACACTACGAGCCTTCTTTATATAAGCAATTTCCACCACCCGAAAAGGTTCCAAAAATTTAGCCCTTAGGGCCGACCAAACTTAGAATTATTTTATTTTTCAATTTATTACATCAAATTCAGCTCAAAATAACTTTTGAAACCCGAATAGAAATTTTCAAGAAAAATTTGTTTCTGCCATTTCAGGTGGCTCGAAATCTAGAGACCATAAGTCATCACCCTTTGATCTGATTGACTATTATGACCCCAATTCAGAAAGGGCACAAGGAGCTCTATAGTGCGTGACTCACACAAGCTTTAGTAAACCAAAGTTTCAACCTAATCCGGGGCCTCTAAAGCCTTCAAAACTGAGTTCAAAGTTTTTGTACCTTGTTGCCAATATCAAAAATCTTTAATATCTTCAAAACTAGACCTGATCTAGCCATGAAACTTTACTGGAAGGTTGACCTCCACATGTGAAAATAGAACATTTTGAGATCGTATGACCAAATTACTAAAAATAGCAAGTTTCCATAAATAGCAGCTCTGCACAAGATAGCCCTTATTGAAAAGCAAACAAAAATATTTTTTGGGTGATGCAAGATTGCTCTTACACCTAGGATGCTCCTGCATCAGACACCCAGGGTAATTTGAGAAGTGATCCTGTCACGTCTCAAGTGTGAAGAGTAAAACCAAGATGGTTAACCTCCTCCCTTGTCAGCCATGATGAATCTTCAACGGGTCATTCTTTCCACTTGATGAGATATTATTCATATGTCATGTTCCTTGTACTTCTGCCAACACGACTATCTAGTATATCCTTAATCTCCATAATATCTCAACTGGTTGTTGGAATACTCCATTATGTTGTTGTGATCTCATCTTCAACACCTCCCTCATGATACTCTATCAGATCTAAAATGTTAAACACTGGTGAAATATTCAGCTCAGTAGGCAATTCTACCTCATATGCATTTTTTGAATCATGCTTCTTTAGTATCTTACATGGCCCAAATTTTTTCATTTTCAGCTTGTTGTATGTACCAACTAGAAATCGCTCCTTCCGTAAATGAACCATGACTTCATCTCCAACTTGAAATTCCTTATTCCTACTTTTCTCATCTACCTTAGCCTTATACTGCACATTCATCTTGGTAATATGCTTCCTCACCTCCTCATGGATGTTCTTCAAATGCTCAGCAAAATCCTCAGCTTCAGCACTACTTATCTCTCCTTTATCTATCTTTCTCAACTCAGATGTAGTTTTTAGACTACTTCCATATACAATCTGGAATGGTGATTTACCAGTGCTCCTATTGACAAAATTATTATATGAAAATTCTACTTGTGGTAAAATAAAATCCCATCCTATTGGCTTATCTCCAACCAAACACTTCAAAAAATTTCCCAAACTCCTATTCACCACCTCTGTCTGTCCATCAGTCTGTGGATGATGTGATGAACTGAACTTCAAATCTATCTTCAACTTCTTCCACAACATACACTAGAAATACCCAACAAACTTAGTGTCTTGATTTGAAACTATGCTCTTTGGCAAACCATGTAGTCTCACCACTTCTCTGAAAAATAATTATGCTACATGAATAGCATCATTAGTCTTCTTATAGGGAATGAAATGTGTCATCTTCAAAAATCTGTCAACTACCACAAAAATTGAATCATGTCCCTGTTGTGTCCTCGATAAACTGAGAATAAAGTCCATGCTGATATCTTCCCAAGGCTTCTCTGGTACAAGTGATGGCTAATACAACCTTGTATTCTGCTTCACTCCTTTTTCCATCTGACATACTCTGCAACTCTGTACAAACTTATTGACATCTTACTGCAACTGTGGCCAATAATAATTCTCACTAACCAAAGAAAGGGTTTTATCACGACCAAAATGTCCAGCCAATCCTCCACTATGCTTCTCCTTGATGAGATTCTCCCTCATAGAACTTTGTTGAATGCACAAATGACTACCTCTGAATAGCATATCATCATGAATAATGAAATCCAGCCACTTCGTTCTGTCTAGAGTAACAAGTTCTTTACAAGCTTTCCAAGCTTCACCAAAATCAAGATCCTCTGGATACAAATTCTTCAGTTCCTTGAACCCAACCACTTCAATCTACATTTCTATCAGTAATAATTGTCTTCTGCTAAGCGCATCTGCAACCCTGTTAGACTTTCCACTCCCGTGTTTCAAAACAAATGTATAACTCTACAAAAACTCAACCCATTTCAAATGCCTCTTATTCAACTTTCCTTGACTATTCAAATATTGCAAAGCTTGATGTTCAGTATACAAAACAAACTCCTTAGGAAGCATATAGTGTCTCCACTTCTTTAATTCCTAAACTATAGCATAAAATTCTTGAT
The DNA here is from genome assembly GCA_027943335.1 of Chamaecyparis obtusa. Classification (NCBI taxonomy): domain Eukaryota; kingdom Viridiplantae; phylum Streptophyta; class Pinopsida; order Cupressales; family Cupressaceae; genus Chamaecyparis; species Chamaecyparis obtusa. The sequence continues at coordinate 1,749,579 of BSBK01001976.1, forward strand.
CATAAACAGAATATTTTTTCTTGGCATCATTTAGCTTTTCACTAAAATAAGCAACAGGTTTACCTTCTTGGCTCATAACAGCTCCTATTGTAGTACCACTAGCATCACAGTCTACTTGAAACACCTTATTAAAATCTAGAAGTGCTAAAACAGGTTGTTCTGTAACTTTCTATTTCAATAGTTTAAAACTTTTATCTGCCCCATTAGTCCACTTGAACTCTTTTCTATCCCCTCTCATTGTTTCAATCCAAGGTCCACAAATACTACTAAAATTTTTGATAAACTTTCTGTAAAAGCTATCCAAACTATGAAAAGATCTTACCTCAGTAGCACTCCTTGGAGTAGGCCATTCAAGGATAGTTTGTACTTTCTCTGGGTCCACTTTTAGACCTTCTACTCAAACTACAAATCCCAAATACACTAACTCCTTCACAAAATTGCACTTCTTCAAATTTATCAACAATTTCTCTTGTCTCAGCTTCTCAAACACCATACGAATATGCATCATATGCTCCTCCAATGTCTTACTAAAGATCAAAATATCATCTAGATAAACAAGGACAAACTTACCTAAAAATTCTTTTAGAACCTCGTTCATGAGCCACATGAAAGTTCTCGGTGCATTGGTCAGCCCAAAAGGCATGACTAACCACTCATACAGTCCTTCCTTTGTCTTGAAGGTATTCTTCCATCCATCTCCTTCTCTAATCCAAATCTGGTGATATCCACTCTTCAGATCTATCTTTGAGAAATATATAGCTCCACTCAAACAGTCCATAATATCATCCATTCATGGCAATGAAAATATGTACTTGATTGTGATCTTGTTTATTGCTCTGGAATCTGTACACATCCTCCATTCTCTATTCTTCTTTGGTGCTAATACTGATGGTACAACACATGGACTTAGGCTCTCCCAAATCAACCCCTTCTATAATAACTCATGTACTTATCTATTCAACTCTTCACTTTCTGCTAGTGTTATTCTGTGTGCCACCTTATTTGGAAAACTAACTTTAGGAATCAAATCCATCTGATGATTGATCTTCCTTAATGGTGGTAATCTATCCAGAACATTATCAGACACAATATCTTGAAACTCATTCAACAAATCTGCAACTTCTACAGGCACATCTTCTACTTCCTCTTTACCAACTTTTGGAATTAAAGAAAAACACACATGTTCATGCCTCATACCATCTAGGAATTTTCTTCCATCAACAAAATTTATTCTTGCATTACCACATACCTTTTCTTCTGTGTCATTCAATGGCTTTAGCTTATGTCGCACTCCATCCTTTATCAGGGAATAGGTATTCACATGACCATCATGTATAGCACACCTATCAAACTTACATGGTCTACCCAACAACATATGACATGCATCCATAGATATAATATCACATAGTACCTCATCATGGTATCCACCAATCTTGAACTTCACTAGGCATTGTTCATTGACCATGACCTTGTGGTCATCCTGCACCCAGGCAATCTGGTATGGATGTGGGTGTTTTTGTCTCTTGAGCTTCAACTTTGTCACCATCTCTTCTGACACCAAATTGTCAGTGCTTCCACTATCAATAATCACATCATAGAATTTACCTTCACACTTGCACCTAGTGTGAAATGGGCTCCTCCTTTTCTCAGGTTCATTCTCACCACTTAGCAAGACTCTTCTGTTAATCAGCATCTCTCCTCTCTCAGCATCTTCAAAATGTGATGATCTAGCATCTTCATCTAAATGTGCAACTTTGGCCTGGCCTTCGTTTCTCATGTATGTCCTTCCTTGGTGTTGAGGACATTCAAATGCCCTATGACCTTCTTCTACATAGTGAAAACATGTTCCACAAAAGCATCATCTTCCTGATCCTTGTCCTCTTCCTCTTCCTCTTTAATCTCTATTATTATGATCATGGAAATGATTGAAATTGTTTCCTCTCTGATTTTGACTACTACTGACCTCATCCTTCTTTTTCAGATCTTCATTTCGGCCTTCATAAGACCATCCACCAAATCATCCACCATGACCTCTTCTATTTTGTCTGCTCTCAAACTTCTTGTCCCTATTGCCAATATCAAAAATCTTTAATATCTTCAAAACTAGACCTGATCTAGCCATGAAACTTTACTGGCAGGCTGATATGACTAAGATGAACCTCCACATGTGAAATTAGAACATTCTGAGATCATATGAACAACTTACTAAAAATAGCAAGTTTCCATAAATAGCAACTCTGCACAAGATAGCCCTTATTGAAAAGCAAACAAAAATATTTTTTGGGTGATGCAAGAGTGCTCTTACACCCAGGATGCTCCTGCATCATCAACTCATAGTTAAACCTAGTCAAACTTGGTCAACAAGACTTCCAAATGATGCAAAACGCATCCCCAGATGTGCATAACCACTTCTCAAATTGATTACATCGCTCCTACACCATATCACGCTAGCTTTTTTGCTAGATTTTGATTTTCATCCCGAAGGGGTATGGTATTACACATCTTTAATCAAATTTGTCAATCTAAATTTCCTTCAGTGATCAAGACAAAAACCACTTCTAGTTGTTGATTCATCAAAATTCCTCGTCGTTTGGGGCACATTGATTGGGGCATATCAGATTCATCAAGATCCATATCAATCTGGTGTTCTCTCACAACTTGTAAACTGTATCAACATTTTGTAACCATCAGTTCATTAGCATTATTTCCTTGGTTCTTCGCAACTGAAGGATTCAAATTTGGCATCTTTTCAATTCCTTTGGACAATTAGGTCTAGAGTCAGGATAGTCACTTCTTCGTAATCATAAGGTTCAGAATCAGGCATTTTGACACTTTTTGTAATCACCAATTCATTATTGTTACTTTTAACATCATCTTGATTATTTGGTCAATCAGAACTTGAATCAACATCTTCAAAATCAAACAATCAGTTTCTGTCTTAGAATCGGTTAATCTTTCAAGATCAATTTCTCCACCACATAACTGAGTGCATATCATCATCAAAAATAGATGAATCTTTGAACCACTGTGCTTCGCATAGTAATTCAAAGAGGGGCAAAATGTAATACCCCAAAAATGGGCTTCACGACCATTGACCTCTTACATCAACAAATCAATCAAAATCGACATAAAAATCCTAACCAAAGGCACATCGAGGCATCAAATCATCGAAACCCGAATCGATCTAATCTCAATTTTGCATCAGGGAATATTCTTAATATTCCTAATTTATCCTAATTACTTCTAATTAAATATTGTTTGGTGGTAAATATGTTCTATTTATCCTAGGTATAATTAATTAAATATGTTGAATATTTAATTAATTAAACTTAATTCTACCACTTAATTAATTTAATTAGATTTAATTACATTTATTCCTAATTAATATTATTTTAATCTGACAATAAATCAACTTCCTAGAAATATTTGATTAAATATTCATTTAATTGATTAAATCAAGTTGTCAAATTTAATGATATAGTTTTGAGATAAAGTTTGATTAAATAATTGATTGACCCATAAATCAATTGTTTATATTAAAAAATCAGTTAAGTTGAGAATAATTCATTTGAATTATTAATTAAATTCATAATTATTCATGCACAATCAGAAGAGTAGTTAAACTCTGAATCAACAAATCAATTCAATTTGTTAACTTTTCAAACTCAACATGTGATTGTGAGTTGAAAAAGTGATCTGAACTCCGATTCGAGTTAAAAAGTTGATTTTGTATGATTTTGTGAGTTAACTAATTCTGATTTCCTGATAACTCAATGATCAATCTAATTTGATCATGGAGAGACTTTTGGCTTTCCATGAGTTCTCATAGAACCTGGATTTCTATATAAACGAGGCTCAGTCCTTCTCAAACAATCACCGCAAATCTGGAGAATTTTGCTTGTGCGATCTGGCAATATTGTGAGATTGTTTTTAAATTCTTGAGGTTCTTATTGTCATTCATTTTCATAGCATAGCATATCATTGATAGATCAATTGCATTCATTTCAATTCTAGATCAAGTTAGATCAGTTTTCATACATTGCATAAAAAATCCAAAAAGATAGATTAAGCTGCATTCATTTTTCATCCATTTTTCATCATTAAATTCTTTGTTTAGGTATTGCATTGTCACTGGTCTCGGTCCAATTCTAAGAATATCAAACTCATACCTATTAGAAGGTAGTAAATCACTTGGTTAGCATTGTTTACTTATTTTGCAGATTTCTTGATTTGCTAACCTCTAATATTTTACTGAAGTGTTATGTCCACAACTAGGTACAAAATTCACACACACAACTTCCTATTCTCATCCTGGTCTCATCTATCTATCTCCTTTTTTTGCCTCTTATTTTTTGCAATTGCAATTTTCTATTTTTGTGCTTCTTCCAACTGCTACCTCTTTTTCTCACAATCTCTTCTATCCATCTCTTATTTTTGCCTCTTATTTTCTACAATTACATTTTTCTACTTTTGTGTTGCTTCTAATTGCTTTTTCTTATTTGATGCAATCTTTGTTGCATTTTTCTTCTTTTTTACTTCTTCCAATCGCTTCCTCTTCTCTTCATGGTCTATTCTATTCATCTCTTCTTTTTGCCTCATATTTGTTGCAATTATATTTTTCTTCTTTTGTACTTCTTCCTTTTGTGCTTCTTCCAACTCTTCTTTTTGCCTCTTATTGTATGCAATTGCATTTTTCTAATTTTGTGTTTATTCTAATTGATTCTTCTTATTTGATGCAATCTTTGTTGTATTTTTCTTTTGTGTTTCTTCTAATTACTTCCTCTTACTTGATACAATCTTTGTCATATTTTTCTATTTTTGTACTTATTCCAATCACTTTCTCTTCTCCTCGTGGTCTCTTCTATCCATATCTTTTTTTTGTCTCTTATTTGTTGCAATTGAATTTTTTTATTGTTGTGCTTCTTCAAACTGTTGCCTCTTTTTCTCATGGTCTCTTATATCCATCTCTTCTTTTTGCCTCTTATTTTCTTTAGTTGCATTTTTCTACTTTTGTGTTTCGTCTAATTTCTTCCTCTTATTTGATGCAATCTTTGTTGCATTTTTCTATTTTTATAGTTCTTTTGATTTCTTCTTCTTCCCTCGTGATTTTTTCTATCCATCTCTTATTTTTGCCTCAAATTTGCTGCAATTGTATTTTTGTACTTTTGTGCTTCTTCCAACTCTTCTTTTTGCCTCTTAATTTTTGCAATTGTATTTTTCTACATTTGTGTTTATTGTAATTGCTTTCTCTTATTTGATGCAATCTTTGTTGCATTTTTCTTTTTTTTTGTTTCTTCTAATTGCTTCCTCTTATTTGATGCAATTTTTGCTGCATTTTTCTACTTTTGTACTTTTTCTAATCACTTCCTCTTCTCCTCATGGTCTCTTCTATCCATCTCTTCTTTTTGCCTCTTATTTGTTGCAATTGCATTTTTTTTGTGCTTATTCCAACTACTACCTTTTTTTCTCACCATCTCTTCTATACATCTCTTCTTTTTGCCTCCTATTTTATCAAATTGCATTTTTCCACTATTGTGTTTCTTCTAATTGCTTCCTATTTTCCTCACGATCTCTCATTTCTATTTCTTTCTTTCTCTCTTATTTGTTGTAGTTGTATTTTTCTATTTTCGTGCTTCTTCCAATTGCTTCATCTTCTCCTCATAGTCTCTCCTTTTCATCTCTTCCATTTGCCTCTTATTTCTTTCAATCATAATTATTTGTTTTTGTACTTCTACTTGCTTCCTCTTTTCCTCAAGGTCTCTTCTCTTTGTCTCTTACTTTTGCCTCTTATTTGTTGTAATCTTGAAAATAATTTTTAATATCACCACAAACAATGTCATATGATAGACTCTTCACCTTTTAATCTTTGTATAGTTTTGTTGATTTCACAAGACCTTAAATCTCTACAGAGAAAAACAACACTAAAATATTGTAGATGAGTTGTGGACTAAAAAGTTCCCAAAATAATAAATAGGCATCCGTAACCAAATGATCACATTTTTAATATGTCCGATTAAAAAAACTTAAATGGTCGAGAAGCTAAGAGTTAAACATGTATTTCTTGTTACTTAATTGACATCGAGAATCTCTTAAATGTGAGATCCTTGTATTTTCAGGTCGCAAAATTATGGCAAATAGTTTGATGCAGGAGCATCCTGGGTGTAAGAGCAATCTTGCATCACCCAAAAATATTTATGGTTTCTTTTCAATAAGGGTTATCTTGTGCAGAGCTGCTATTTATGGAAACTTACTATTTTTAGTAAATTGGTCATACGATCTTAGAATGTTTTGATTTCACAGGTGGAGGTTCATTTTGGTCATATCAGCCTACCAGTAAAGTTTCATTGCCAAATCAAGTCTAGTTTTGAAGATATTGAAAATTTTCGGTATCGGCAGCAAGGTACAAAAACTTTGAACTCTGTTTTGAAGGCTTTAGAGGCCTTGAATAAGGTAAAAACTTCAATTAAATGAAGCTTACTCAATTTTGGTGTTGTAGAGCACTTTGTACCCTTTCTGAAATGGGGTCATAATAGTTAATTGGGTCAACGGGTGATGACTTATGGTCTCTGGAAGTTGGGCCACCTAAAATGGCAAAAAATAAATTTCTTTCAAAAATTTTGTTTGGGTTTCAAATATTTTTTTGAGCTGACTTTGATGTAATAAATTGAAAAATAAAATAATTCTAGGATTGGTCGGCCTTAATGGCTAAATTCCTGGAACCTTCCCAGGTGGTGGGAAATTGCCTATATAAGGAAGGCCCGTAGTGTTGTCTAGGGAAATTCTGGGTAGTTCATCTGGGTAATGATTTGAGGCTTTCACCTACAAAATATTGTAAGGGAAAATGCCCATGTGGTTTTGTATATTGTAATTCTGAAATTTGTAATTCCACATTTGTGGAGATAATAATAAACCAATTTTTTATTCTTGCAAATTGTTGTTGTTTCTCTATTTCTGTTGTGTTTGTGGTATTAAGGGGAGCACCCTTCATCAAGTGGTATCAGAGTGGGAGTTTCTGAGTTTGTAAATAGATCACCGACTGTGAGGTAGTTTGCACCAGGACCGTGGTTTAGGGTTTCAGCGAGCAGTATGAAAATGCCTCCAAAAAAGGAACATGGTGGAAGAGATGGTGTTGTGACACCTGAGGTTAGAGCCCTCCAAAGAAAAGTGTGAGCATTGCAAAAAGAGATTCAAAGAGGTATGAATCTTAATGTCAGAGACAAAAGCGAGGATGAAGCCGAAGAAGAAGGAAATTTTGAACCAGGATAAAGAAAGACTTTTTTGAGTCATTTCCAAGATAGGGAAAAGTCCTAAGATTGAAGTTCCTACATTTTTAGGAAACCTTAACCCAGAAGAGTTGATCAACTAAATCAATGAATTAGAAGAATATTTTGAGTATGAAGATATCAAGGATCCTAATCGAGTCAAGTTTGTAAAGGCTAGACTGAAGAGCCATGCGAAGATATGGTGGCAAGAGATTCAATTAGAGTGAAATAGAAGAGGAAAGAATAAAATCACAAGATGGGATTAGATGGTAGATAAATTAAAGTGATAGTTCATTCATGTTGATTATGAACTTGACCTACTAAAGAAAATGCAAAGTTTGAAGCAAGCAGGAAGATCTGTTCAAGAGTATATGGAGGCGTTCTATCGAATCCTCATCAGAACAAGCCATGTGGAAGTTGATAAGGAGAATGTTACCCATTAACTTAATGGGTTGAGGTTGGGCATTTAGGAGGATTTGAATTTGGTTCGAATGAACAATATTGAAGAGGCATACCAGTTTTCCCTAAAAGTAGAAGAAAATTTGAACAAGAAGTTTGAGAGCAGATAAAGCGGAAGAGGTCGTGGTGGACGATCTGGTGGATGATCATATGGAAGCTAAAATGAAGATCCAAAAAAGAAGGATGAGGCCAATAGTAGTCAAAATAAGAGAGGAAACAATTTCAATCATTTCTATTATTAGAATAATAGAGATCAGAGAGGAAGAGGAAGAGGACGAGGATCAAGAAAAAGAGGCTTCCATGGAATATGTTTTCACTATGGAGAAGAAGGTCATAGAGCATATGAATATCATCAATGCCAAGTAAGGACAGATAAAAGAACTGAAGGCTAGGCTAGGGTTGTACATGTAGATGAAGATGTCAAATCATCACATTCTGAAGATGCTGAAAGAGGAGAAATGCTAATTAACAGAAGAGTCCTACTGAGTGGTGAGAATGAACCTGAGCAAAGGAGGAACTTGTTCTGCACTAGATGCAAGTGTGAGGGTAAGTGTTGTGATGTGATTATTGATAGTGGAAGCACTAAAAATCTAATGTCAGAAGAGATGGTCACAAAGTTAAAGCTCAAGAGACAAAAATGCCCACACCCATACCGGATCACTTGGGTACAGGATGACCACAAGGTCATGGTCAATGAACAGTGCCTAGTGAAATTCAAGATTGACAGATACCATGATGAGGTACTATGTGATATTATATCTATGGATGTATGTCATATGTTGTTGGGTAGACCATGGTAGTTTGACAGGTATGTTGTACATGATTGTCGTGCGACTATCTTTTCCCTGACAAAGGATGGAGTGCGATATAAGCTAAATCTATTGAATGACACAGAAGAAAAGGTATATGGTAGTGCAAGAATAAATTTTGTTGATGGAATAAAGTTCCTAGATGGTATGAGGCATGAGCATATGTGTTTCATTTTAATTCCAAAAGCTGGAAAAGAAGAAGTAGAAGATGTACCTATAGAAGTTGCAGATTTGTTGAATAAGTTTTAAGATATTGTATCTGATAATGTACTTGATAGATTACCACTTTTAAGGAAGATCAGTCATCAGATGGACTTGATTACAGGAGCCAATTTTCCAAATAAGGCAGCACATAGAATGACACCAGCAGAAAGTGAGGATTTGAATAGACAAGTACATGAATTATTATAGAAGGGGTTGATTCGAGAGAGTCTGAGTCCTTGTGCTATACCAATAGTATTAGCACCAAAGAAGAATGGAGAATGGAGGATGTGTACAGACTCTAGGGAAATAAACAAGATCATAATCAAGTACAGGTTTCCATTGCCACGAATGGATGATATTATGGACTATTTGAGTGGAGTTGTGTATTTCTCAAAGATAGATCTGAAGAGTGGATATCATCAAATTTGGATCAAAGAAGGAGATGAATGGAAGACTACCTTCAAGACAAAGGAGGGACAGTATGAGTAGTTAGTCATGCCTTTTGGGCTCACTAATGCACCGAGCACTTTCATGCGGCTCATGAATGAGGTTCTAAAAGAATTTTTGGGTAAGTTTGTTATTGTTTACCTAGATGATATTTTGATCTTTAGTAAGACATTAGAGGAGCATATGATGCATATTCGTATGGTGTTTGAGAAGTTAAGAGAAGATAAATCATTGATTAATTTGAAGAAGCACAGTTTTGTGAAGAAAGAGTTAGTGTATTTGGGATTTTTAGTTTTAGCAAAAGGTCTAAAAATGGACCCAGAGAAAGTATAGGCTATCCTTGAATGGCCTACTCCAAAGAGTGCTACTGAGGTAAGATCTTTCCATGGTTTGACTAGATTTTATAAAAAATTTATTAGAAATTTTAGCAGTATTTGTGGACCCTTGACTGAAACAATGAGAGGGGATAGAAAAGAGTTTAAATGGACTACTACGGCAGATAAGAGTTTTAAACTGTTGAAATAGAAAGTTATAAAACAACCTATTTTAGCACTTCCAAATTTTAATAAGATGTTTCAAGTAGACTATGATGTTAGTGGTATTGCAATAGGAGCTATTATGAGCCAAGCAGGTAAACCTGTTACTTATTTCAGTGAGAAGTTAAATGATGCCAAGAGAAGATATTATGTTTATGATCAAGAATTTTATGCTATAGTTTAGACATTAAAAAAGTGGATACATTATCTTCTTCCTAAGGAGTTTGTTTTGTATATTGATCATCAAGCTTTGCAATATTTGAATAGTTAAGGAAAGTTGAATTAGAGGCATTTGAAATAGGTTGAGTTTTTGTAGAGTTATATATTTGTTTTGAAACAAAGGAGTGGAAAGTCTAAGAGGGTTGCAGATGCACTTAGCAAAAGGAAACTATTGCTGACAGAGATGTAGATTGATGTGGTTGGGTTTAAGGAACTCAAGAAATTATATCCAGAGGATCCTGATTTTGGAGAAGCTTGGAAAGCTTGTACAGAACCTATTACTCTAGATAGAACAAAATGGTTGGATTTTATCATCCAGGATAGTATACTATTTAGAGGGAGTCAGTTGTTCATTCCACGAAGCTCTATGAGGGAGAATATCATCAAGGAGAAGCATAAAGGAGGATTGGCTAGACATTTTAGTCGTGATAAAACCCTTGCTTTGGTTAGTGATAATTATTACTGGCCACAGTCGAAGCAAGATGTCAAGAAGTTTGTACAGAGTTACAAAGTATCTCAGATGGTGAAAGGAGTGAAGTAAAATACAGGATTGTATCAGCCATTACCTGTATTAGAGAAACTTTGGGAGGATATCAGTATGGACTTTGTTCTTGGTTTACCGAGGACTTGGTGGGGACATGATTCAATTTTTGTGGTAGTTGATAGATTTTTGAAGATGGCACATTTCATTCCCTGCAAGAAGACTAATGATGTTGTTCATGTAGTAGAATTATTTTTTAGAGAAGTGGTGAGACTACATGGTTTTTCAAAGAGCATAGTTTCAGATTGAGACACTAAGTTTGTTGGATATTTTTGGGGCACATTGTGGAAGAAGTTGAAGAAAAATTTGAAGTTCAGTTCATCACATCATCCACATACTAATCGATAGACAAAGGTGGTGAATAGGATTTTGGGGAATTTGTTGAGATGTTTGGTTGGAGATAAGTTAATAGGATGAGATTTGATTTTACCACAGGTAGAATTTGCATACAATAATTCTGTCAACAGGAGCACTAGTAAATCACCATTCCAGATTGTATATGGAAGTGGTCCCAGAAATGCATCTAAGTTGAGAAAGATAGATAAATAAGAAATAAGTAGTGCTAAAGCTAAGGATTTTACAGAACATTTGAAGAACATCCATGAGGAGGTGAGGAAGCGCATTACCAAGATGAATGCACAATATAAGGCTAAGGCAGATGAGAAAAGGAGGCATAAGGAATTTTAGGTTGGGGATGAATTCATGGTTCATTTGCAGAAGGAGCGATTCCCAGTTGGTACATATAACAAGTTGAAAATGAAGAATTTTTTGCCATGTAAGATACTGAAGAAGCATGATTCAGGAAATGCCTATGAAGTTGAGTTGCCTACTGAACTGAATATTTCACCAGTATTTAACATTTTAGATTTGATAGAGTCTCATGAAGTAGGTGTCGAAGATGAGATCATAGAAGCACAGTGGAGTATTCCAGCAACTACTCTAGCTACCAAGGAGATTGAGGATGTACTGGATGGTGGTGTTGGCAGAAGCACCAGGAACAGGACATATGAAGAATATCTAGTCAAATGGAAAGGATGACCTATTGAAGATTCATCATGGCTGATAAGGGAGGAGGTTAACCATCTTGGGTTTCCTCTGCACACCTGAGACGTGACAGGGTCACTTCTCAAATTTCCCTAGGTGTCTGATGCAAAGGGCAATCCTAGGTTTATGAGCAATCTTGCATCACCCAAAAATATTTTTGGTTTCTTTTCAATAAGGGCTATCTTGTGGAGAGCTACTATTTATGGAAACTTACTATTTTTAGTAAGCTGGTCATACGATCTCAGAATGTTCTGATTTCACAGGTGGAGGTTCATTTTGGTCGTATCAGTTTGCCAGTAAAGTTTCATTACCAGATCAAGTCTAGTTTTGAAGATATTGAAAAAATTTTGTATTGGCAACAGGTACAGAAACTTTGAACTCAGTTTTGAAGGCTTTAGAGGCCTTGGATGAGGTTGAAACTTCGGCTGAATGAATCTTTCTTAATTTAGGTGTTGTAGAGAACTTTGCACCCTTTTCGAAATGGGGTCATAGTAGTCAATCGGGTCAACAGGTGATGACTTATGGTCTCCAAAAGTTGGGCCACCTCAAATGGCGAAAAATAAATTTCCTTCAAAATTTTTGTTTGGGTTTCAAAAGTTGTTTTGAGTTGACTTTGATGTAATAAATTGAAAACTAAAATAATTCTAGGGTTGGTTGAACTTAATGGCTAAATTTTTGGAACCTTCCCAGGTGGTGGGAAATTGCCTATATAAGGAAGGCTTGTAGTGTTGTCTAGGGCAGTTCTGGGTAGTAGATCTGGGTAATGATTCAAGGCTTTGGCCTACAGAATATTGTAAGGAAAAATGCCCATGTGGTTTTGCATATTGTAATTTTGAAATTTGTAATTCCACATTTGTGGAGATAATAAGAAGCCAATTTTTTGTTCTTGCAAAATTTTGTTGTTTCTCTGTTTCTGTTATGTGTTTGTGGTATTAAGGGGAGCACCCTTCATCACAGTTATATTGGTGGAATTAAAGAAACCTGGGAGATGACAGATTTTTGTGCATAGAACATCTCGTACAAGATTTTAAAGATAATCAATTGATTATATCAACACATCAACACAAAGGCTAGAGAAGGGAGATGTTAAATACTACTTTATTGAAGACAAGTTGTGGACTAAAAAGAAGTTCCCAAAATAATAAATAGGCATTCGTAGCCAAACGGTCATATTTTTAATATGTCCGATAAAAAAACTCAAACGTTCAAGGGAAGCCAAGATTTAAATGTGTATTTCTTGTTACTTAATTGAAGTTGAGAATCTCTTAAATTTGAAATCTTGGTGTTTTCAGGTCAGAAGATTGTGGTAGGCAGCTATATTGGTGGAATTAAAGAAACTCGGGAGATGATTGATTTCTGTGCAGAGCACATCTTATGCAAGATTTTAAAGATAATTAGTTGATACATGGTCTATCCTTAATTTAAATTTCAGAGACTTTTTCGAGCTAGTGTGGAAGGATTCTCTTTTAGAAAAAGACTCCATTTGTAATATGTAGCTTTTTGATATATTTTTAACCTTATATTAAAATAAATTGAAAACCTATTTAATAAAGTTAACAAATGTTATGGAAATTTTTCATTCTTTCTCATGAATGCATATTTTTGCATGCATGCATTGGATTTATATCTATATACATTTTTATAATGCATACCTTATATTTCATACATAGATACATTGCAATCACATATATGTATAGTCCTTTTGACCATGATTTTTCTTGCATTGCTTTAATGTAAATTCTCATATTTCCTACTTAAAGATAAGTTGATTGCCTTCTCCACATATGTAACTTTTGTCACATCTTGTTGGGCCTTTTCCTCTCTTTTCTATAATATTTTTTAAAATTTGTCAAAATATAAATAGATCAAACCACTTATGGGTATGTGCATGATCATGGTATGTCAAACTAAGCTCTTAAGTGGCAATGAAATTTTAGAAAATCAAGGTTAGACAACTTGACATAAAAATTTGAACAAGTTATCAACCTTGTATCAAAAAGATGTAAGAATAGAATCTATAAGAAATTAAATTTATTTTCTAATCTACTATTTTTTTTTGAAAAAAATAAATCTATTATGTGAAAAAATAAATTTTCAATTAAGTAGTACATAAATTTCAGGAAAAAAATAAGAAATAGGTGTATGTCTGACTACCTTAACCACAATCAAATGATAATATTTTTTTATAAGATTACGGATATAAGTAGAAGACTCATATCTAAATGTGATGCATATTTTTGTATAATTTTTTTATAAATAAATAATTAATTATGTTTTTTACTACAACTTTTCTCAAAATATAAAAACTCTCGTGTCTAACCACCTTAACTTGGTCCAAAAAAAATTCTTATATTATGTGAAGCGTAGAATGTGATGCATGTTTCAGATTTGAAAAATTTTATACCGTTTGAAAGTTATAGAATTTTTTCATTCAGCCTATCAATCAGGACTTTAGACATTATTCAGTTAGAAAATAAATAATTATTATTTATTAAACTCAAAAATTGTCAGAATTTGTTTTGGTGCAAATATGAGAATCTCCTTAAGCATCCCTTTTTGTTTCATCAAATTTTAGATTAAAAAAAGTCATCATCTACATGGTCAAAGTCTGGAAACACAAGGAGATTTCAAAAACACATTTTTTGGGTTGACTTTCTAAGTTTGGAATTCCCAAGCCAAAACCCATAGCAATCCTGAGGAAAATCTCTAGGTTATAAATTTGTGTCATACATATCCAATATCATATTTCAAATCAGATAATGGTGTCAATGGAATAATGTTGGCACCGTTGTAAAGTGTTTGAAATTTTTGTACTTTTAATATCTGATATCAGATTTGATATTTGATATTGGATATGAAATCTGATATCATATAATATATATATATATATATAATATATTATATTATATTATATATAATATATTGTTATAATATAATATAATGCTATATATTTTTTATTAAGATATTTAAGAAGGTTTTGAAGGGACTTGAAACACTATATAATCATATTTTGAGGAGGATTTGGAACCCCAAAAAAGTAATCAGCTACAAAGAAAAAGCCTTATAAAATGGCAACCTATGTCCAACAAAGAGTCAGCAGCCTAGAAACATAGATCATACAATGAACCAACTACCTAACAGATCTTTACACAAGTAGCCTAAGCTTTAAAACAAGGGGAATTCAAGGCTCCCTAAACCATAATAGAAAAGAAAGGATTTTTTCGAGGATTCTCAAACCACAACATTGGGTTTTAACATGGCTCCCAAAAGCATCCACAATAACTGATTCAAAAGGTAGTTAATCATAGCGCCAATTGAAACTTGGGGATTTTGGAAGGCTCCCCAAACTAGCTGAAAGAGTCTCCCAATCAAGGAGCTTCAAAGGATTTTAAGGGCACCCCGAACTTTGATAATGGGTTTTATCATGGCTCCCAAAACCATCAAAATAAGTCACAATAGAAAATTATCATCAATAAACCAGCCAACTAAGTGACCAAGAACTGCCTCCTCAATTGCTAAACTCCTCTCCACCTCAATAGAAGAGGGATCCACCTCCATAGGGGCATCCAAGAGAGACAAAAAAGGCATCAAGAACATGAAGAAGGGGAAAAGGGGAAAAATCAACCTCTTCAAAAAAACCTACTCCCATCTCCACAAAAATAAAAAACTGCCAAACACCAACACCAAGAGAAAACACCTCCAAAGGTAGAAGGAACCTAATGTGAGGGAGTGATGCACATGGTAGAGTGGAATGAAAAAATTAGACATTTCAGCCAATGATCAGACACATGGATCATGAAGAAAGTTTCTAAGGTCAGACAGTCACAAGAAAATATAATGACCCTTCAAGGCAACATAGGTCAACATGGTACAAACCCCAACCAAGGCTTATAACTTCCTTCTTATAATGTTTAAAACATGAAATGATCCCAAACAAATCAATCCACCCTTCAAAGAAACCCAATACACCATTCCATACCATTTCCTTCTTTAAGCCAATGAGGTCTACTAGCCCTATGGAGAGGATTTTTCTACTCATCTCACAAAAAGGATAAAAAAACTACAAGGTAAGGATATTTATGAATACCCTTTTAGAAATTTTAAAACATATGTAAAAATTAGATATGGTCACTTTGGAACATACACTTCAAAACTTGATTGTTCACCAGCGGATTAGGCCTAATTAGGTCTCTACAATGAAGGAGCTACAAGAATATGAGGCCATAATATTTTTAAACCTTCTTCAATGGTCTATACATGTCTAAAAAAGTCCAAATGTGTAAATTTTTGGCACAAACTATGATTTCTAGGGACCCAAAACACCAAACCCTCATTGCATGCTCATTTTGGGGATTTTACAAGAGGGTTTATAAGAAATTATATCTCTATGCCTTATTAAACCTCACCAAAACATTAGATACTTTGAATAAGGTCTTCAAAAACCTCCAAATTCATCTTAAGGTCTGCTACTTAAAGGTTCTTCAATACATCACCCTTAACCATTCACTTTTGCATGGAAAAAGAGCCACAATCAATATAGGGAATCATCATAAACCCTCCAAATGCCTTCATTTATCCCTAAAAGTTAGTCAATATCAAAATATATATTATGAACTACCATTCCACCAAGCCACATGATTAGATAGCAGGTGGAATGGTCAAAATCTCTATTTTATTCCCCAATGCACTATCACACTTTTGTACAGGTGGTCTATAGTATGTTGTAAATAAAATGAACAATAATCAAAGTAAAGACCTCAAACCAATTGAATTTTAAAGGTAACTCAAATTTCTATCAATATTTAATGATTTAAGGTCATGGAAAGTATGTACAGGACCATACAAACCATTGTTATAGAGGAAAAAGTAACAAAATTGTAAGAAATCATAATTATGTTTGATCAAAACTTATTAAAGATATTTCCCCACAAACAAAAACCTTTCATTAAACTTTTTGGGGTATATTTAAATGTTTCCCACCTATTTTAGGCCATCTCCCAATAGCTATAACAGATTTTTAAAACTCTCATCAACCCAAAATGTAACCAATCCCACTTTGACAACTTGTTTTTATAAATTTTGACAATATTATTTTATTAACAACTTTTGGCAATTATGACCACTGACTTAAACCAAGACCTTTTATTCTTGAAAATGGATTCAAATAGGCCACAAATTCCTATTTTACATGACTAGACTCTTCACCCATAATTTGATTACATATATTCATCACATGATCAATTGGAACACTAACTAGACAATATGACTACTGATGAGGCATATTTATGCCATCTTTTAGAAACCCTAGGATAGTTTTTGAAATTTATTATTCTTTTTTATTATTACACTTTACTACAAACCTATATACTCCTTTTATGTTATTATGTGTCATGTTGGGCCACTAAGACATTCAGTCTTGTTTAAGCTTTAAAACATAAAAAATTGAATATTAATGTTATATTACTTATGCTAGATCTATGGTTATGTTCTTACAAGTAGTTAGTTGTTTAAAATATGAATAAATGTGTGCATGTTTTGGTGAAATATTACCTTTGATGTCATGATTCTAAGACTTAAGTGCAGATCAAATTTAGTAAATAAAGGATTGATTAGGTGAATGTGCTCGTGCGCTAGATACCTCGACCTAGTCATGCAGCAGACTCAATCGATGGGGATGTTAATGCAACTCCAGTGATGGTTTTGAGATGATCAAGGTGGCAGAAGCTCAACTTAGACCGAGTTGGAGAGTTATGAATTTCTCTTTGAAAATCTAGGAAGGAGTGGGAAGCTAGATTTGTTCTTCCTCTGTTGAGATAGTTCTTTCCTTCTTTCTAGATATATTCTATTTCCTGCTTTCTAGTTTCATGTTTTATAGTTTATAGTTTTGTAATAATGACCACCTATCCTGTAACATGATCAGTTAGTTGCTAAAATATTTCCTTTAAATAAAGCCCCACTCCTACATGAGAAGGAGGGCATTATTAGTTATCTAAGTTATAGTTTTCAATCTATCATTTTTAAAGCTTTCAAGAATCTATGTACTATGTTTTTCAATCAATTATGAATGAAGTGTTGAGATTTAGTTCTATGTATTTGAAGTTATGGATACTCATCCAAGGGGACCCACTTGGTGAGGAATCCACCCTAGTTAGAATTATTTCATGTAGTTTCATTTCTTTCATCTTGTTATTTCAATTTTGGTGTTGAGTTGTTCCTGCAGCCAAAGTGGCAGAATAGATGAAACATGGTAGTTTAGTTTGAAAGTCTTTGCATTCATTCAGCATCTTTACTTCTACATTTTCCATTCCAGCATTTACTTCCTGCAGTTGTAGATTAAACTTTCCTTTCAAGTATTTTTTTCCTATAGCCATAGAATAGTTTCCTTCCAAGCATTTGTTTCTTGCAGCAACTATAGGAAAGTATGGTCTGAGTCAGCCTTTAGTGCATTTATCTTGTTGGCCTGTTTCAAGTAACATGTCTCTAGGTTGATAAATTAAATGATTTTTTATAAGGAGAATAGTTGCTTGGTAGGATGTCCAATCCCTGAGTTTTGGTGAAATCCTAAGCTTTTGAATCCTTTATAAGAGTCGATCAACTACCTAGGACTCAAAGCATCACAAAATGGTCTCAAGGACCTTTATTACATAAAGAATAGTCATTAATGGCATTATTATTTCTTTTCCTAACATAAAACTAAAAATAACTCATGGTGGCCCAAATGGGATCATATGACCACCTAGGTGTTCCTACATTATACATCCCCCCCCCGCCAAGAAAAACTCATATCCCATGAGTAAAAACATGCTTCATGCTACTTTGGAACTCCTTTAACACCTACAAAAAAAAGATATATATACCTACACACAAACACATATTATATGGAATATTTTTAAATACCATTTCCATGTGAGGTTCACACCCATAGCTTTCCTTGGCCACTTGGACTTTCTTTATCTCCATGGTGTTATGAGGCCTCTTTCTTTGGGCTAGACCTATTGTACCCACATCTTATATTTGTGTACTAATATTATTTTCCATAATAGGACACATTACTATCCCAACAATTATGCCACCAATCAAATCTTTTTTCTTAGCATTTTGAACCCCTTCATCCCAGATGTTTTCCTTCTTACCAAATATGATGATCTGATATTGACCTTTCTCCTTCTCATTATCCTAAAAATAATTTAGTTTGAATTTCCTTCCACCCTTCTTGATGAGGTACTTATTCCTTTCACCACCATACATTATCTCCTTATCAAATTTCCATGGCCTCCCCAATAGAAAATTACAACACTCCATAGGAATTGCATCACATAAAACTTTGTCCCTATATTGTCCAATATAAAAAGGAAACATATGATTGTTCCTTTACCACAAGAGAATGACTATCATTCACCCAAAAATCCTTATAAGTTTCTACATGAGGTATCCTTTCTAGTTCTATTTTATCTACCATTTCATTAGACACCATATTATATGTTAGGATTAGGTAATATTGAGAGGGGGGGTGAATCAGTATTACTGAACTTTATTATAAACTTCAACCAATTATAAATAAACCAAAACAATTCTGAAATGAAAAGAACATATAAGCATAACACATAACTCATGACACCATGATTTGTTCTCAAGGAAACCCTATTAAGGGAAAACCCCGGTGGGGATGATACCCACAACTATGCACTAAAATATTGTATCCCTGTTAGGAGATCTAGCCCTGTTAGGAGCTGATGATTACATAGTACATTTCCTTGCTAAAGGATTACAAAACCCTATTATGGGAATACAAAACACCTGGTTAAAGGTTGTGAGTAAACTACTCTTACAATCAAAACTTGTTACAAAGAGTTCTCAAAATGTGAACCATACAAGCACTTATCTTGCTTAGATAGTTCCAGTTATAGCTCTTCTCCTTACTAATTTCATATTTGATCTCTACTCTCAAATTCTCAACCTTACTTGTTCACTTCATCATTTCCATACATGCTTTCATAAAAGCATTCTATACTTATACAAAAACTTCTATCTAGTTGGCTTCATAACTACCATACAAAACATAATAATTATTTATGTAAAGAGTAAGAATGAAGTCGGCAATCATATATTACCCAAGTGTCATAAATATACTCTATTCTCCTAACTTAGCATGTTACCATACCAAGTAACCTTACCGCAATCATCGCAACTGCTTATATGCCCTGTTATACTGATTTTACTGTCTTCACATACCTTCCAAACACTGTATCTCACTTATCTGATCACCAAAACTTACACGCTCTTATCTAAGGCATATACATATACCAAAAATCCTTCTACTAACTTTGCAAGCCATAATACCTTATACAATTTCATCGTTGAATAAAACTATAACACTGTACCATGTTACCCTGATTCTGGACTTAGTCATTTTTATGACTATGACTCTAGTACTGAATCTCTCATCATGTGATCACTCCAGTATAAGTGTTTCCATAAATGAAAACCCTAAAGTTATCCATAATGCCCCAAAACATCACTTTCCAACAATATCTCCCTTTGGCATTGCTGGCAACACTTAGAAAAATGACTAAGTGTCACAATATAACTCTCTTCTTTTCTTTTTCTCTTTTCTACTTTTTTTTGTTTTATATATCTTTTTCTTCTTCTTATTATTTTCTTTGTCTCCTTCTCTTTTAATTTTCTTCTACATACTACTCTTTTCTTTCTCTTCCTCATTTTTATTTCTCTTCCTCTCCCTTTGACATCAATGGCAAAGGTACATTCAAAATTTCAAAACTTAAGCACAAAAAGATTCAATGCTTACTTACCAGATTTAAGACATCTTGGAAAGAGTTTTCCAAGGTCTTTACTTCCTCAGCCCATGATTTTAGCAATATCTCACTGACATGGATTAATCCATTCAGTGAAAATAATGTTGTCTCTAATATCTTAAGCTCTGTAGGCACAGTCATTGAGCCTTCTACCTTTTCCATCTCTAAAATATGTGACTCAAGCATTGTAATCTTAGGGGTTGGTAGGCTTCTTAATAAGCCAAATCTATTTCTATTTCTAGTACACTTATCTTGTCCAAGAGTCTAGATGTTTCTTTGTTCAATTCAGCCACAGTTAGTGAAGATGATTCACAACTATCCATCAGACTATCAAGAGTATCCCTATCCTTGGCTAAGATCTCCTCAATGTTCTTTGCATGCCTGTAAGGACTTATGTAGTAGTTTTAAGTCTTCTTTCCTTGTGCTACACAACTCTTAACCTTAAGAGTGGTACCCTTGAGAATTTATAAGTCCCATGAGATGGACTGGAAGACTTCTCTCAATTTCTTCTCCAAAAAGTTCTTCTCATCCTTGTCTTCAGCAGTCTTTAGCAATGAGTCAAAGTGACTATCAAAGCTATCCAATACTGTACCAAGGTTTTCTACTTCATCCTTTTCCTGAAAGATGATCAGTGAGGGAATTAGATTGCTTACTTTTTCTACAGCCCTAGCCATTACCTTTATTATTTTGTCACCTTTCTAAACTGATCTCTCTTTATCTTTGGTGAATGTCATGAAGGATAGCCTCATAAGCTCATCCTCATCCATGCTATCTACATCAACATTTACAGGTTTGGCCATACTTGCCAACAATAAATTAGAAGAGGTGTCAGGTTCTAGTTTTTTCTCTATTCTATCCTCAGCTACTTTCTTTGTTTCAGTCTCTTCTTCCTTCATTTCCTATGATTTCTCTTCTTTTTTCTTCTCTATTTTCTCTTCCTCTACCTATCATTGGACTTCAACTTCCATCACACTATCCAAGTTATCCAAAAATGGATCATTTACATCATGCAAAGTGTCAAGGTTCACAAGCACACCAAAGACAAAGAATTCTAGTTTTCTCAATTCCTTCTACTGCGTTAGAACTTTCTCCTAGTCCCAGAGATGTATGCTCAGTGACCTTAGGAGGTGATTTCTTCTTTATCATATCACTCATTAGGATCTAATCCAATGCCTTTTGAGTGTCATCAATCACTTCATCATACTTTCTAGCCATTATTTTCACTAGTCTGGCCTTTTTCCTTAGTAAGGGTTTTAATTCTTTTATTATTATCTCCCTTTCTTGTATAGAGACAACAAGTAGCATGTCTTCTATGGCCTTGTTTCTTATGTTCTCATCTTCTGATTGTGCCAACTACTTCCTGATTTCTAGTTTGTTGTATAGTTCTTTAGGGATAATTGCTTCAACTTCCAATAGATTTTTCTTAAAGATCAACAAGTGTTTAATTATTGTGTCTTCAATAATAGCTTGATGTTTAGAAATATATCTCTCATAGTATATGTCCACTATCTTTAGATTTCCATCTTTTATTGTTATTTTATGTAATGATTTGAGGTCAGGTTTCCATAAGGTTTGTGGATCTTTCTGTGTTGTTTCTTCAACTTTTTCAACTACCTTTTCCTCATTCTTCTTTATCTTCACTTCTATCTCTTTTTCCTTAGGACTTTCTTGCTTACTTGATCTTTTAGATCTCCTAGGGGTGATCACAAGAACAACTTCTTATGTTGCCTCTTCTTGGATAACTGACAAGTCAACAATGTCAGTACTAGGACTTACTGATTTATTTGCCTCCGAAGGGGTAGGTGCATCAGTAGCAATGCTAGAAGATGCCTCCATCTTATTTCTCATGTCTATCAACTACCTTTTAGTGATTCCTACCTTCGCAATGATATCTTCAAAAATTTTGTTGACTTTCCTTTTCCTTGTTACATTCTCTTTCTCTTCTCTGACTTTTTCATACTTCTCTCTATATGTTCCCCATCTTTCTTGGGTAGGGTGGATTTCTACTGCTAGTAAATGCTCTACCTGCATGGTTATAATCTTAGCACTTACTTCATATCCCATAGGATAACACCATTTCATTCTTGGTTCTATTGCTTCAAAGAAAACACAAAGTGTTTCAACCATGAAACAAATGGTGTCTTCATACTTTTCAACTATGTTTTCTAGTATCCTATACCTTTCTTTCATCTACCTCTATAGTATCTTTGTCATGGAAAATAGTTCAACATCAACCCAATTCTTATCTTGTCTTCGGTAGTACTCTGAAATCTAAATTCCAGTGGGTACATTATCCTTCCATGCCCTAGGGTGCATGCCAAGAAACTTATGAATAATATGAATATAGATATGGACCAATAATGACCCAAACCTAAATGCTTTAGTCCTATCCTTCTTTATCACCTTTATATTTTCAAGGATCTATTGTGCAAGTATTTTACAAAAGTTATATTTCTTATTTTCCTTCACCATTCTGTATGTCGTCATGATGACTCTAGCTGATACAAAGTTTGGTCTGCTACTATAAAATAATTTTTAGCTCAACAACATTTCTACTAGCCTAACATATTGTTGAAGGATGTCATTGAATGTCATCGTCCTCTTATCCCAGTTGGAATGGGTTAGGATTTCTACATGTTTCCTCAAATTCTTTTCTGATATAGGTAGGGTTCCTTCATTTTCAAGGCATGTAATTTCATGGATCATTTGTGCACAAATAATAACTGGTTATTCTCTAATCCAAACAAATTGATCATGAACTCTACTAAGAATTATCTTAAACCATTCAGCTTTCATGAATTCTGTGAGTAGGGTTAGCTTAATGATGGATTGGTCTTGTAGGTGTTTGAACTCTTCAACCATGGATCCATATGCTTCTATCATTTTATCCAACTCACTATAGATGTTTACATCCCTAATGATCACATATTTGTAGTGTATGTATGCCCTAATATCCTCTATGTGCAATAGGCCTACGGGGGTTTGTGAAAATGCTCCCTCCAGATCATCCTCACAAGATTTGAAAGGATGTATTTTAAATTTATACCTAGGTCTATCCACCACATCATAAAATATTGGTCCATCCATAACTTCTTTATGAGATTAGGTCTAAATACCTTAAACACGTCTGAATCAGGAACTTTCTTTGCATGATCACGTAATCACTCTGATGGATGACTGATAATCTTCTCAACTATGCTCGCCTTAAACGTTGATCAACAAGTGGTGTAGAAATGAAATTTTTCAAGTCCTTTTATCCATTGCAAGTTGATTATGTGCATTATGTTGGCAAGTGATGTTTTTGGGCACTAGGGATCACTTGAGGGTTATCATTTATGGAAACACTTATGATGTAGTGATCACATGGTGAGAGATTCAGTACTAGAGTCACAATCATAAAAATGACTAAGTCTAAAATCAAGGTAATAGGGTACAATGCTATAGTGTTGTTCAGTGATGAAGATTTATAAGATATGATGGCTTGCAAAGTTAACAGAAGGTATTTTAGTATATGTATATCCTTCAGTTAAAAGTGCATAAGTTTTGGTGATCAGATAAGTAAGATACGGTGATCTGAAGGTATGCGAAGACAGAGAATCAATGTAACAAGGCACATAAGTAGTTGCAAAATTAAGGAAAGAATAGTGAATATGGTAGCGTGCTAAGTCTAATGCATAAATTATATTGCCGAATCTTTAGTAATATAAGATCGTTGACTCTATGTTTATCATTTACATAATTTATTATTATGTTTTGTGAAGTATTTTGAGAGTCGACTGAATGGAAATTTTTGTATAAGTATAGAGTGTTTTGTGGAAGTGATGTGTGTGTGGAATGATGAAGTAACAATGTGAATTTGAGAGCAGAGAGAAAATGCAAGATCAGTGTTTAATAAAGCTACAACTAGAACTATCTGAGGAAGGAAAGTGCTTGTATTGTTCACTTTTGAGAACTCTTTTGTGATAGTATTTTTACTATAAGAGTTGTATGCTCACCACCTTTAACCAAGTGTTTTTTATACCCCTAAAAAGGTTTTGTAATCCTTTAACAAGGATATGTACTATGTAACCATCAACTTCTCACAGGTCTAGATCTCCTAACAGGGATACAATATTTTAGTGCATAGTTGTGGGTATCATCCCCACCAGGGTTTTCCCTTAATAGGGTTTCCTTGAGAATAAATCATGGTGTCAAGAGTTATGTGTTATGCTTAAATGTTCTTTTCATTTCAGCATTGTTTTGGTTTATTTATAATTGGTTGAAGTTTAAACTAAAGTTCAGTAATATTGATTCACCCCCCCCCCCCCCCTCTCAGTATTACCTAATCCTAATAATTGGTATCAAAGATATTAGCCCTTGGAGAGAAAACCTAACAGCTTAAGGGAGATCAGAATGGATTCAGAAAGTTTACAAAAGAACTTTGAAGCAACA
Source organism: Chamaecyparis obtusa (assembly GCA_027943335.1). Lineage (NCBI taxonomy): Eukaryota > Viridiplantae > Streptophyta > Pinopsida > Cupressales > Cupressaceae > Chamaecyparis > Chamaecyparis obtusa. Next base: position 1,774,344 of record BSBK01001976.1, read on the forward strand.
CTTGAAGATCTGGACAAAGAGAAAGCTAAGAATGGTACGCTAAAATTTAAATTGAGAAGAACAAAAGGTTTCATCAGGAAACTAAAGGAACAACTAGAAGCTTCAAGAAGTCAGAAACAAAACCTTATGGACAAGATCCAAGAATATTCAAACAATGATACATCAAATCAAGTAAAAAGGTTGGAGAAAGAAAAAGAGGAAATCAATCTTTTGATAATAAAAGAGATCCAACATGAAAAGGATGCTAAGAACAAAGTTGAAGATTCACTAAAAGTAGCAAATGAGAAGATATGACTAATGAAGATTGAACTTGACCACTACAAAGATAAATATCAGGAATTGGAGAAGTACAATCAGATCATTAAAGGTGAAATCACTCAAGTCAAATTACATATTGAGAAATTACACATGAGCAGTAACAAAATTGATGAGCAAAGAGCAAGACAGAAACCTAAATGAGACATGACTAGAGTTGGATTCAATGAAGTAGAAAGTTCCAAAACCAATGAAGAAGAAAGTGAAGCAAAGAATGAAGAAAAATCTACTCATGAAGAACCTAAAGAATAGAGCATACCCTTTAGAGGTAGATGCTTTGGATGCAACAAATTTGGACACATGAAAAGAGATTGCAGAATTAAAGGTATCTTTAAACCCTTTACTAATTACTATTTTAACTGTTATGAGTATGAAGACAAGAAAGTGGATTGTAGAAAACCAAATCAGTGTAGGTACAAGAAATATTATGTCAGAGAAGAATCAGCAGTCAAGATTACATGTAAAAAATGCAACAACCTTGGACCCACAACAAGGTACTATAAGTTGTAGACTAATCAAGATAGAAGGAGACCTCCCACTTGTTACAAATGTAACAACCCAGGACACATAGCAAAGTTTTTCAAATATAATGGAGAGGACAACAAAAGAGGACCAATAAGATCTAGTAAACCAAGAGGACCACCTCCTTTGGTTATAAGGAAAAATGTTGGTGACTGTGGTAAAAGTCTTAATGAATACATGAGTGAATTTAAGAATCAATTCAAGAAATCAAAGAGCAAGGAGGATGACAAGATATGGAAGGTGAAAGTTCTAAATAAAGCATTAGCTCGGGGAGAGACAGTTGATGATACTGTGTCTTCACATGATGAGTTCTTTAAGGCATCGACCTACAAGGTCACATGGCCTTAAAGGGAGCATGGGATATAGAGAATAGAATATATCCAGCCCCTATATGTATGGAGAAATCTCATGAGAGCTTAGGTATGATGTGTACAGACACTATGGAGTTTTTGGTTGAGAGTGCAGCACTTGAAGATCCATTTTCTGTGGTCGTGAGTTTTGTGTTGGCTGGACGACATGAAAAGTTGAGCTACCAGTGTTTAATGCACTTACTCAACTTGTGAAGGATAAAAGAGCATGGAGAACACCATTTCAGTACCATTTGATAATTAGCAACTAAAGAGAGAAGAGCTGTGAAGCATAGTAGTCATCTAGCAGAGAGATTTCATGATCGTGTGAAGCAAAGTTCCAAATTCAAGTGTGTTTAAAGTATTTAGACCTATTCTCATTAAGAAGTCATGGATGCACCAGTTATCTTTGATGTTGTGGATAGATATAGATACAAGTTTAAGAAACATCCATTTAAGTCTTGTGAGAATGATCCAGAAGGAGCACTTTCACAAACCCTTGTTGGCATATTACACGTAGAATATATTAGGGCTTATATTCACTGCAAGTATGAGATTTTAGGAGATGTGAATATCTACAATAAATTAGATGCCATAATAGAAGAAGATGGATCCATGGTAGAGGATTTCAAGCACCTAGAGAGTTAATCCATCATTAAGCTAAACCTACTTATGGAATCCATAGAAATAGAATGGTTCAAGATCATTCTTAGTAGAATCCATGATTAGTTCATATGGATTGGAAATCAATGAGTGAAGATATGTGCATAGTTGATTTATGACATAACAGGTCTTGATAATGAAGGAGCCCTTCCTGTAGCAAAAAAGAACTTAAGAAAATAGGTGGAAGCCCTAACTCACTCTAAATGGGATAAAAGGGAAATGACAGTCAATGACATCTTCGAGCAAGATGTAAGATTGGTGGAAATGCTATTAGTCTACAAGTTTTACCATAGCAGTGGACTTAACTCTGTATCTTTTGGTGTTATCATGATGGCCTATAGGATGCTCAAGGAAAACAAGAAGTACAACCTTTGCAAAGTACTTGCGCAGTAGTTTCTTGATAATGTAAAAGTGATTAAGAAAGACAGGACTAAAGAATTTAGGTTTGGGTCTTTGATGGTTCACATGTACCTTCACATCATTCACAATTTCCCTGGCATGCACCCTAGGGCATGGAAAGAAAATGTACCCACTGGAATTCAGATTTCAGAAAGCTACTAGAAATAGGATAAAAACTGGATAGATGGAGAATTATTTGGGATGATTAAGATTCTTCAAAAGGAAAGGTATAGGATACCTAAAGATTTAGTTGAAAGATATAAGGACACTATCTATTTCAAGGTTGAAATGGATTGTGTATGTTTTGAGGCAGTGGAGCCAAGGAAGAAATGGTGTTACCCCATGGGGAATGAAGTAAGTTCTAAGATCTTGACTATGTAGGTAGAGCATGTACTAGTAGCAGAAGTAGACCCTACTGAGGAAAGATGGGGAACTTATAGGGAAAAGTTAGGAAAGATTAGAGAAGAACAAGAGAAGGTAACAAGGAAGAGAAAGATCACTAAAATTATGGTGGACATCACCGTGAAGGTAGGAATCACTAGGGAACAGTTAAAAAACATAAGAAGAAAAATGGAGGCATCCTCTATCATGGCTATTGATGCACCTACCCCTCCTAAGGCAGAGAAATCGGTAATTCCTCAAACAGACATAATTGATCTATCACGCACACAAGAGGAGTCGGCACAAGAAGTTATGCCTATGAACATTCCTAGGAAATCTACAAGATCTACTAAGCAGAACAGTCCAAAAGAAAAAGAGGTAGAGATTGAAAAGAAGAAGAAAGAAGAGGAAAAAGCATAAAAAGACCCACAAACTTTATGGAAACCAGACCTCAAATCATTATAGAAAAGAGTCATAAAAGATGGAAATCTGAAAATAGTAAATAGGTACTATGAAAGGTATGATTCTGAGAATCAAGCAATAATTGAGGATACCATAATTGAGTACTTATTGGCTTTTAAGAAGAATCTATTAGAAATAGAAGGAAGTATCCCCAAGGAATTATATAGTAAACTAGAAATAAGAAAATAGTTGGCATAGTATGAAGATGAAAACATAAGGAACAATGCCATAGAAGACATGTTACCTATTGTTTCTATACAAGAGAGGGAAAGGATCATCAAAGAATTAAAACCTTTGTTGAGGACCAAGGCTAGACTGGTAAAAATCATGGCAATAAAGTATGATGAAGTCATTGAAGATACTCAAAAGGTATTCGATCAAATCCTTATGACTAACATGCCTAAGAAGACTTCACCTCCCAAGGCTAGCAAGCCTACACTCTTAGGAATGGAGGAAAGTTCCAAGATAGCAAAAGTTGGTGAACAAGCTAGTGAAGTTGATAAGCAACCAGACTTCTTCATTTCTGGTATACCCATATCATTAGACACTTCACTTGATACAAGTGACCTATTTCAAGACAATACAAACAATATGATCATTGAAGAAGAAGGACAGGCAGAGGAAGAAAATATAGAAGAAAAATAGGAAGAGAAGGTACATGAGAAGGAGATACAACAAAAAGAAAGGCAAGTAGAGGAAACAAGAACAAAAGTGGAGGTAATAGTTGAACAAAAATAAGAATCGAAAACCTCCTCCACCTTATTGTTGACAAGTATGGCCAAACCGGTGAGAACATATGTGGAGAGTATGGATGAGGATGAGCTCGTGAGGTTATCTTTCATGGCCTTTGCTAAGGAAAAAGAAAGGTCAGTACAAAAAGGAGACAAAAGAGTAAAGGTGATTTCTAGGGCAGTAGAGATAGTAAACAGAATACTCCCTACACCTATTTATTTTCAAGGAAAGGATGAGGTAGAGAACTTGAGCATGGCATTGGATAGCTTTGACAATCACTTTGAGTCTCTACTAAAGACCTTAGAAGATAAGGAAGAAAAGAGCTTTCTAGAGAAGAAGTTGAAAGAAGTATGTCAATCCATCTCATGGGACTTGGACATTCTTAAAGCAACTACACTTAAGGCAAAAATTTGTGTAGCACAAGGAAGAAAGATATAAAGTTACTGTATAAATCCTTGTAGACATGTAAAGAACATCAAAGATATCATAGCCAAGGATAGGGCTACCCTAGACAGTTTGATGGACAATTGTGAAACCTCTTCACAAACTATATTGGAGATGGATAAGTAGGCATCCAAGATATTGGATAAGATTAGTACTTTGAATATAGAGAAAGGGAGAGTAATAGATATATTTGGCCTCTTGAAGAGCTTAATAACTCCTAAGCTCTCAATGCTTGAAACTCATCTCACCGATATGGAGAAAGTAGAAGGATCCATGTCAAAAGCAATACCCACTAAACTTAAGGTAGTAGAGGCAACATCCTATGCACTGAATGGACTGATCCATGTTAGTGAACTTTTAATCAAGTCATGGGCTAAGGAATTAAAGACCTTGGAAAACTCTTTCCAAGATATCCTAAAACTAGTGAGTAAGCACTAAGTCTTTTTATGCTTAGAAATTTTGAATTTTTGCAAGCACCTTTGCCATTGATGTCAAAGGGAGAGGAAGAGAAAGAAATATGAGGAGAGTAGTATGTAGAGAAAATTAAAAGAGAGGGAGAGAAGGAAAATAACAAGAAGAAGAAAAAGATGTATAAAACAAAAAAAAGTAGAAAAGATAAAATGAAAAGAAGAAAGTGGTATATTGACACTTAGTCATTTTTCCAAGTGTTGCCATCAATGCCAAAGGGAGAGATTTTTGGCAAGTGATATTTTGGGGCACTAGGGATCACTTGAGGGTTTTCATTTATGGAAACACTTATGCTATAGTGATCTCATGGTGAGAGATTATGTACTGGAGTCACAGTCATAAAAATGACTAAATCCAAAATTAGGGTAACAGGGTGCAGTGCTACAGTGTTGGTCAGCGATGAAGATTTATAGGATATGATGGCTTGTGAAGTTAACAAGAGGTATTTTAGTATATATATATGCTTCAGTTAAGAGAGCATAAGTTTTGGTGATCAAATAAGTAAGATACAGTGATCTGAAGGTATGCAAAGACAGAGAATCAGTGTAATAGGGCACATAAGCAATTGTGAAGATTAAGGAAAGAATAGTGAATATGGTAACGTTCTAAGTCTGATGGATAAATTATATTGCCAACTCTTTGGTAATATAAGATTTTCAACTCTATGTTTATCATTTACATAATTTATTATTATTTTTTGTGAAGTATTTTGAGAGCCGACTGAATGGTAGATTTTGTATAAGTATAGAGTGTTTTGTGGAATGATGAAGTAACAATGTGAATCTAAGAGCAGAGAGAAGATGCGTGATTAGTGTTTAATAAAGCTACAACTGGAACTATATGAACAAGGAAAGTGCTTGTATTGTTCACTTTTGAGGACTCTTTTGTGATAGTATTTTGATTGTAAGAGTTATATTCTCGCCACCTTTAACCAGGTGTTTTGTATACCCCTAACATGGTTTTGTAATCCTTTAAAAAGGAAATGTACTATGTAACCATCAGCTCCTAATAGGGCTAGATCTCCTAACATGGATACAATAGTTTAGTGCATAGTTGTGGGTATCATCCCCACCGGGGTTTTCCCTTAACAGGGTTTCCTTGAGAAAAAATCATGGTGTCATGAGTTATGTGTTATGCTTATATATTCTTTTCATTTCAGCATTGTTTTGGTTTATTTATAATTGGTTTAAGTTTAAACTAAAGTTAAGTAATACTGATTCACCCCACCCCCTCTCAATATTACCTAACCCTAACACATTAAACATAGGTATCTTGACTTGTCATGTCATGCAATCGGTATAAAACTTGATAACATGGAAAGTGAATTTCCAAGTGCTGCACTCTCATCCATAGACTCCTTAGAGTTTGTACACATCATACCTAAGCTCTCATGAGCTTACTCCACATATGCAAGGGCTAGATGTATTATGTTCATTGTATCCAATACTCCCCTTAAGGCCATGTGGCCCTCTAGGTTGATGCTTCAAAGAACTCATCATGTGAAGACACAATATCATCTATTGTCTCTCCCTGAACCACTACTTTGTTTAAAACTTTTACTTTCCATATCTTCTCATCCTCCTTGCTCTCTAATTTCTTGAAATGATTCCCAAATTCATCCATGTACTCATTAAGACTCTTACCACTATCACAAACATTTTTTCTTATAACCACAGGAGGTGGTCCTCTTGGTTCACTAGATCTTATTCCTCTTCTATTATCCTCTCCATTATATCTGCAAAACTTTTCTATGTGTCCTGGGTTTTTACATTTGTAACAAGTAGGAGGTCTCCTTCTATCTTGATTAGTCTGCAACATATAGTACCTTGTTGTATGCCCAAAGTTATTGCATTTTTGACATGTGATCTTGGCTTCTATTTCTTCTTTGACATAATCTTGTTTATACCTAAACTGATCTGGTTTTCTATAGTCTTCTTTCTTGTGTCCATATTTATAATAGTTAAAATAGTAGTTGGTGAAGGGTTTAGAGTTACCTCTACTTCTGCAATCTCTTTTCATGTGACCAACTTTGTTGCATTCAAAACATCTACCTCTGAAAGGTCTGAATTGTTCTTTAGGTTCTTCATGAGTGGATCTTTCCTTGGGAGTAGGTCTTTCTTTAGTCTTTGCTTCATTTGTTTGAGTTTTAGAACATTCTGCTTCATTGAATCCAACTCCAGTCATATCTCCTTTAGGATTTTATCTTTCTCTTTTTTCATCAATCTTGTCACTGCTCATGTGCAACTTCTCAATGTGCAATTTGGCTTGAGTGAGTTCACCTTTAATGATCTAATTATATTTCTCCAATTCCTGATATTTATCTTTGTACTGGTCAAGTTTAGTCTTCATCTATCCTATCTACTCATTTTCTTCTTTTAGTGATTCTTCAACTTTGTTCCTTTCATCTTTTTCATGTTGAATCTCTTTTATCATTAAATGATTGATCTCTTATTTTTCTTTCTCTAGCCTCTTCACTTGATCTGATGTATCATTGCCTAAGTCTTCTTGGATGTTGTCCATAAGATCTTGTTTATGATTTCTTGAAGCTTCTAGTTGTTCCTTTAGTTTTCTGATGAAACCTTCTTCTCTTCTCAATTTGAATTTTAGTATACCATTCTCAGCCTTTTCTTTGTACAGATCTTCAAGTGCTGCTTCAAAGTTCTCTTGCAAACTTTCTGAATCCATTCTGATCTCCCTTAAGCTGTTAGGCTTTCTCTCTAAGGGCCAGTAGCTCTGATACCAATTATTAGGATTAGGTAATACTAAGAGGGGGGTGAATCAGTATTACTAAACTTTATTATAAACTTCAACCAATTATAAATAAACCAAAATAATGCTAAAATGAAAAGAACATATAAGAATAACACATAACTCATGAAACCATGATTTGTTCTCGAGGAAACCCTGTTAAGGGAAAACCCAGGTGGGGATGATACCCACAACTATGCACTAAAATATTGTATCCCTATTAGGATCTGATGATTACATAGTACATTTCCTTGTTAAAAAATTACAAAACCTTGTTAGGGGAATACAAAACACCTGGTTAAAGGTGGTGAGAAAACTGCTCTTACAATCAAAACTTGTTACAAAGAGTTCTCAAAATGTGAACCATACAAGCACTTATCTTTCTTAGATAGTTCTAGTTATAGCTCTTCTCCTTACTAATTTCATATCCAATCTCTACTTTCAGATTTGCAACCTTACTTGTTCACTTAATCATTTCCATACATGCTTTCATAAAAGCATTCTATACTTATACAAAAACTTCTATCCAGTTGGCTTCATAACTACCATACAAAACATAATAATTATTTATATAAAGAGTAAGAGTGAAGTCAACGATCATATATTACCCAAGTGTCATAAATATACTCTATTCTCCTGACTTAGCACATTACCATACCAAGTAACCTTGCCGCAATCACTGCAACTACATATATGCCTTGTTATACTGATTTTACTGTATTCACATACCTTCCGAACATTGTATCTCACTTATCTGATCACCAAAACTTATGTTCTCTTAACTAAGGTATATACATATACCAAAAATCCTTCTACTAAATTTGCAAGCCATAATACCGTATACAATTTCATCGCTAACCAAAATTGTAACACTGTACCCTGTTACCCTGATTCTGGACTTAGTCATTTTTATGACTGTGACTCCAATATTGAATCTCTCATCATGTGATCACTCCAGTATAAGTGTTTCCATAAATTGCAACCATCAAGTTATCCCTAGTGCCCCAAAACATCACTTTCCAATATTATATGGTGACCCTGAATCAAAAAAAACTTTGCATACTTTACCTTTGCACTTACATGAATCTTTGAATAGACTCCTTCTTTGACTCATATCATCCTTAGGTGGCTGCAAAAAATTTATTCTCATCATCAATGTCTCTCCCACTTTTGAATAACAATTAATAGGACCAGGAGAATGGACACTCTCCCCTTCTTCCTCTTGAACCATCTAAACTCTTTGTTCACCCCTCCTTTCACCACCACTCTATTTAGACCCTTCCCTCTCAAGGAACTTGAAGTTTGGTTGTCCCATTTCATTACAATGATGGAATCTCCATGTGAACACATTTGATCCTCTTCCTCTACCAAATCTTCCCCTTTTCCTCTACGTCTAAAATCATAACCTTGGCCTTGATCCTTTCTTACATCATCCTTACTTTCACTTGTTTGTTTTGTAGGAAAAGTATCTCTTCCTCTTGTTCCATTACCTCTTCCCCTAATATACTTCTCTTGCCTCCTTTTCATCTTCTCCTCCACCCTAATAGCCAACTCATAGCATTCCTTAATAGTTCTTATGTTAGCAACAACCAATTCATCTTGGATATTAAATCTAAGCCCACCAAGATACCTAGAAACCTTTTAAACTTCCTCGTATTCTCTACCTTCTCTTATGCTGAATTTATAGAACTCATTGGTAATTTTCTTGACATCTTAATATTTTTTCCTTAACCCTTGCATTGTTTTATACAATTTAACTTCATAGTATTTAGGAAGAAAATTACCTTTTAATTTTTCCACCATATGGTCCCAAGATGTGATCTTGGATTTTCCCTTCTTTCTCCTCTCATCTTTTTCATGGTCCCACTATAGGATTGCATACCTTTGATTTTGGTCTTTTCCAACTTGACCTTTGGTTCATCAAGTACATCTTCACCTTCAAAATAGGCATCCATGGCTACAACCTATTCCAACAATTCTTCCTTATTAAAATTTCCACCATACATAGGTAGATCAACTCTTACCTTGTACTGGTCACTCCTAACTACCTTGAGAATCCAAATTGTCCTCTTCTCTTTAGGATCTAATTTCTCTTCATCAGCCACCTCTTGAAACTCTTCTTCTTCTTCATCCTCGTCACTTGCATCTCCTATATCAACATTGCTTCTCTGATTTGACTCCAAGGCTTCAAGCCTTGCCAAAAAATCATTATATGACTCCTGAAATCTAACATTATTCTCCTTCAACTCATGTATCTCTCTAGCAACACCAAAATTCTTAGGATGAATCTTTTCTTCAACCTCTCACTCACTCTTATACCAACCTTCAACTACCTTCTTCAAGGACCTACTTCCTTTCTCTAATACCACTATGATGCAAAGGGTAGGGTGGAATGAAATAAATCATATATTGCATCCAATGATCAAACACATGGATCATGAAGAAAGGTTCTAAGGTTAGACAATCACAATACAAGATAGTGACCCTTTAAGGCAATATAGGTCAACATGGTACAAACCTCAACCAAGGCTTATAAATTCCTTCTCAAAAATTTTACAACTCCAAATGATCCCAAACAACTTAAATCCACCCTTCAAACAAACCTAATACACCATTCCATACCATTTCCTCCTTTGAGCCAATGAGGTCTACTAGCCCTATGCAGAGGGTTTTTTTCCACTAATCTCCCAACAAAGATAGAACCAAGATAAAGTAAGGAAATTTATGAATACCCTTTTAGAATTTGTAAAACATATGTGAAAATAAGATATGGTCACTTCGGAACACAGGCTTCAAAATTTGACTGTTCACCAAGGGATTACACCTAATTAGGTCTCTACAATGAAGCAACTACAATAATATGAGGCCAAAAAATTGTTAAACCCTCTTCAATGGTATATAAATGTCTAAAAAAATCCAAATGTGTAATTTTTAGCGCAAGTCATTCTTTCTAGGGACCAAAACACCAAACCCTCATTGGATGCTCATTTTGGGGCTTTTACAAGAAGGTTTATAATAAATCCTATATCCATACCTTATTAAACCTCACTAATGCCTTAGAAAATTTTAATAAGGTCTTTAAAAACTTCCAAAGTCATCCCAAGGTCTTCTACGTCAAGGTTCCCCAATACATCATCCTTAACCAATCACTTTTGCACGGAAAAAGAGCCACAATTAGCATAGGGAATCATCATAAACCCTTTGAATATCTGCATATATCCCTGAAAGTTAGTCAATATCAAAATATATATTATGAAATACTATTCCACCAATCCACATGATCAGATAGCAAGTGGAATGGTCAAAATCTCCATTTTATTCTTCAATGCACTGTCACATTTTTGTACAAGCAGCCTATAGTATTTTGCACATAAAATGAAGAATACTCAATATAAATACCTCAAACCAATTGAATTTTAAATTTAACTCAAATTTATATTAATATTTAATGATTTCAAGTCATGGAGGGTCTTTACAAGACCGTATAAACCACTATTACAAGGGGAAAAGAAGCAAAATTGCAAGAAATCATAATTATGTTTAATCAAAACTTCTTACAAATGTTTCCCCACCAAAAAAAACCATTGATTTGACCTTTTTGAGGTATATTTAAAGATTTCCCACCTATTTTAGGCCATCTCCCAATAGCTATAAAAAAAAATTTGAAACTCCCATCAACCCAAAATGTAACCAATCCCACCTTGACAACTTGTTTTGACAATATTTGACAATGTTGGCAATATTAACAACTTTTGGCAAATATGGCCTCTAAATTAAACAAAGACCTTTAATTCTTGAAAATGGATTCAAATAGGCAAAAAAATTCCTATTTTACATGACTAGACTCTTCACCCATGATTTGGTTACATATATGCATCACATGATCAATTGGAACACTAAGTAGACAATATGACTACCTAGGACTCAAAACATCACAAAATGGTTTCAAGGACCTTGATTACATAACCAATGGTCATTGATGGCTTTATTATATATTTTCATAACATAAAACTAAAAATAACTCATGGTGGCCAAAATGGGATCATATGACCACTTAGGTGCTCTTGCACCAAGGAGGAAGTCAGAATGACTTAAATAATCAATGCCCCCTCCCATAAGAAATTCATCACTAGAAAACTTGACCACCTCAACAAATAAGAAACCATCTACCCATGAAGAGAAGCCTCCCAAAAACCTAGCCCCAGCAGCAAGGGGAAACACCTCCAGTAGGAAAGGACCCCATAGGAGATAGGGAAAATTGAAATGCCTGAGATCATCAAATCACCCTTTCTTAAAAACAAATAGAACTATCAAACATCCCCCTCTCAAAAAATAAAAACCCAAACCACAAAGAGGCTCCACCAAAACTACTACACAAAACACCAAAACCAAGAGAAGACACCTCTAGCTAAACAGGAATCCTTAAGACAGGAATGAAATCGAAAGGGCCGAGATTGTCAAAACCCCCTCCCTTAATAAAATCAGCACCAACCAACTCCCTGACCTCAAAATCTTGGATACCAACTTCACACCAAGAGAAGCATCCCCAAGAATAGACCTCATCACAAAGGGAAATTGCCTCCAAAGGAAAAGGGACCTTTAAGTAAGGGAGGAAGTTTGAAAGACTAAAATCATCAAATTTCCCTTCCTTAAGAAAAACAACACTAGAAAACTTTCCTACCTCAATAAAAAGGAAACCAACTTCTCATGAGAAGAATCCTCCCAAGAACCAAACACTAGAAGTAAGGGGATTCACCTCTAATAGGAAAGGATGTCTTGGGAGATAGAGGGGAACAAAAGGTCTAAAATCATCAAGGCACCCTAGCTTAAGAAAATAAGAACCAACCACCCCCTCTTCTCAACTGACAAGAATCCAACACTAACTCATGTGACATTGAATTCTGATGAAACTTTTTGATGAAATATGTTTTTTTTTTTGTTTTGTCAAAAAATTGAGGTTGAATGTGTCGAATTGCTATTTTTTATAAAAGTGCCCCTAACATTCATCAAAATTCTAACAATATTCTATTTCATCAAAAGAAAAATGACTATATCATCTAAAATATGACAACCAAGAAAGTTTTAAAAGCAAAAAAAACCTTGCACAAACTTTTTTTTGTACAATATATACTTGCATAGACAGTTTTTTCTGTACTTGTGACAACGTTTTGCTAGGTTTCTAAAGGTTATAGATTGAATTTTTTATAGTCCAATTTTGTTGCATGTGAGAAAAAATCATTTCAGACAATATTAGTGAAGAAAAAAATGAGACAATTGCTAGATTGTGGTCTTCATTGAAAAGAAAAGGTGATGGGAAATGTTATTGTCCCTGCAATAATTGCAATGGCTTAAAGATGATAAGACTTTTAATCACAACAACTTGGAAACATTATAGGAAGCATAGTCACATTGAAGGAGGGAATGATTATCATCCACTGGTAATTTTTTTATTATATGTGTTTATATTGATTGTATTTGTAAATTTTTATATCTTTTTAACATTTTATATGTATATATAAATCACTTGATCATGATATCATGATCATGGTTTATTTGTGTCGATCGATATTATATAGGTGGGGTGCCCTAGGGCACATGATATGGACTATCACAGTCTAGAGAATGTGGAAAAATATGGAGGTGTGAATATCAAAGTTAAAGTTAATGATCCTATGGAAGAAGATGATCACGCACCGAAAAAAACACAGTTGAAGATTATGGTACAAATACATTGATCCATGACATATTTAGTACCGGCACAATGGATTATGATGATCGAGATGACTTTGATGTTGTTCATGATTTACTTGTACTTGAGAAGGCATACAAGCCCCTTTATGAAAGCTCCCAAACAAATTTTCTCTCTGTTATATTATCGTTGGTGAACTTGAAGGTTATGAATGTTTTATCCAACATTACAATCTCATGTATGTTAAGGTATGTCATATATGTCATATTTTTTCATCTTTTTTTGTTGTTATTTCATCACTAGTAAATAAAGAGTGAAATATGTACCATTAATATTGTTTATATTAAAATTTAAAAAAAAATTCTTGTAGATTGATAGGTGAATTTTTGTTCCCACCATCAAATAGTCTACCTCGCTCATACCAAGAATTATTTGCCATTATGAAAGATATTGGAATAGAGTATCAAGCAATAGATGCATGTCTCAATGATCATATTATATATCATAAACAACTTGAATTTGTTGGAAATTACAATTGAAACAATTGTTATATTATCATTGATGTCAAACCTTAACTAGTAAGACAGTTTCTATCTAGGAGAGTACCATATCTATTGATTGATGAAGAGGATTTGGTAAAGGAGTTAACAAGAGAACCTAAGGAAATGTTGATTTATTTGATACTTCAATGGGTACTTTATTAGTTAGCACATTGATAAGATAATGTATTATTTATCTAAGTAAGAAGAAAGACTGGAGAGGTAGACTTAACCTAGAAAAAGTGAAGAAACTAGTTTAAGCCAAGTGATATTTGTTGATCAAGCGCTCGTATATGCCGAGTAAATATAGTGTTGATAGAACATCAGTAATTTTCAAGTGATAGAAAATTACCGAGCAAAGACAATGTTTGTCGAGGAAGACAGTTTGTAGTGATGACCGAGATACATAGTGATCTTTGAGGAGAAGAACACAATATTGACCGAGTGTCAGTAAATTACATTTGGAGAAAGAATTAAGATTCCCAGATGACATAGTTTAATTCTTGGGATATGTAAAACATGTTGACATTATTAATAAATTGTATGGAGCATTTAATGCATGGTAAATCATTTTCTTATGGATTCAAAGAGAAGTTTGGAGATTTATCTAGAAGGAAGGATGAAGAACATAATGATAGAAGGATTCGATGAATTTGACCTAAACCTAAGATCTACGGAGGAGATTAAGCGAAAAAATATTAATCCACCTAATAGAAGAGGTATAAAGGAAAACATAATCATGAGGTTATGAAGTATGAAGAAGAGGTTGATGTTATTGACTGGTAATTCTAAATAGAAGGTTGAAGGTAAAATTGTGAAGGAGTTGAATAGAGTTGTGATCGCTTGAAGTGAATTATGAGCATATTAGAGATGGAGATGGAAATGGAGATCAGTTAGTAAATCAACATACATGTGCGAAGTGGATCTATATTTGTAAAGTGAGTTGTATGTTTTTAAGATCAGAAACTACTGTTACTTTCTAACCATTGTATCAGTCTAAATCCTTTAATCAAGGTTGACCTAACCGTCATTGTATAAATCCTTTAATCAAGGTGACATTCTAATGGGATGTTCTTAAGTCCTCTAACTAGGCCACTGTTGACATAGTATTTTAAATCCTTTTACAGGGTCACACCTAACAGTGTGTTTGTAAACCTTTAATAGGGTTGGCTTTTCACAGAGCTCACTTCAGAAGAGTAAAAATTAGTAGCATGTTACAAAGTGGTTTTTCCCAAATTGGGTTTCCACTATAAATCATGGTGTTATACTTGTGTGAATGTTTTGATGTGAATGTTGTTATATTCTGCAAGTTAATTACTTTTGGACAGTGGACTACATGTTATATGTTTTTGATATATGCTATAAAGATCGAGTTGAATTACTGATTAGATCTAAAGTTGTTAAAGTACTGGAAAATTTCAATTGGTACATCTGGACCTTAGGTTAACTGATTCATCCCCCCGCCCCTCAGTTATTCCAAATCATTCTAACTAAATTTTCAATAGAATTTCTAGAATATTATATCAATAGATATCGAACAAATCAACTAACAAAAAAGGTGCCTCGCAAGGTTGTTCATTATATTCTCATTATTCCATGTGTGTAATGATTATTTAGGTGTGAAATCTTAGCATAATAGATCACCATGCATAGAATAGAAGTGGAGATGACATTCTTTGAATTCATGCAGATGATTATGCATTTAAGGAGATAGAAGAAAAATGGCCACACTTTAAAAAAGAACCTCGTAATCTCATACATTCATTGGTAGCATACGATGTCAATCCATTTGGAGAGATGAGATCTATTTACTCAGTGTGGCATGTTTTTGTTATCAACAATAATATTCCTCCATGGATGTCAATAAAGAGGGAGCACATAATATTGGCAATGATTGTTCCAGGTATTTTTTCATATAATAGTGATGTACATTAAATAATATATATTGCAGTAAAATGGTTATAATAATTATATAATGTTTATGTTCATTCAACTAGGTAAGTACCAAGTTAAAGATATGAATTTATATATCGAGCCTCTTATCGACGAGTTACTAAAGTTATAGAATGGTGTCACTATGTATGACATTGTGTGTGTGAATTTTGTACCTGATCTGTAGACACAACACTTCAGTAAAACATTAGAGGTTAGCAAAAATCAAAATCGTGCAATGAATTGAAAGCTAAACTAACCAGGCAATTTACTGCCTTCTAATAGGTGCGAGTATGATGTTCTCAGATTGTTATCGAGATCAATGACCTTGACGACACCTAAATGAAGGATTTGAATGCAAAACTAATATGAAATATGAATGCAATTAATCTATCTTTTTTTATTTTCTATGCAATGATATGATCAAAACTGATATGAATCTAGAATTTAAGATGAAATTGATATACAATGAATTGATCTAAGGTGAATTCTAAATGATATGCAATAATCAAACACAAGAATGATCTCACAATAGCTTGGATTCGCAATAAGCTTTGATTCACCAAATTCCAATTCTTCAAAATAGTTGTGCAAGTTGTAGACGATTTGGGCAGAGTAAGCTCACAAAATTATGAGATGATTTGTGAAGAGCTGAGACCTTAATTTATAGAAATCTAGGGCTTTGAGGATGCATGGAAGAAAGTCATAAATCACTCAAATAACTTAGGTTGATTTTTGAGTTATTTTTAAATAAAGGATAATTAACTCACAAAAACATGCAAAAGCAGAGTTCAACTCAAAATAGAGTTTAGCTTTAATTGATAATTGATAGTTGTCTGCTTTTCTTGAATGTGCATGTTTTATTTATGAATTAATTAATTTAATAAAGTGATTTATTTCCAACTTAACTAATTTTGAAAAATAAAACAATTGATTTATGGGTTAATCAATTATTTTTCAAACTTTTATTAAAAAATAATATTATTAAAAATTGACAACTTGCTTTAATTAATTAAATAAGAATTTAATCAATTATTCATAGGATTTTGGATTTATTGTCAAAATTAAATAATACAATTTAGGAATAAATAGAATTAACTTCAATTAAATAATTAAGTGGCAGAATTAAATCTAATTAATTAAATATTGAGAATATTCAATTAATTAAACTTTAGGATAAATGTGATTTATCGCCAAATAATCATTAAATTAAAGATAATTAGGATGATTAGGAATATTACCAAGAATATTCCCCGATGCAGAATTTGAGATAATCAATTAGGATTTGATGATGTTCAGATGTGCCTTTGGTTAGGACTTTCATGTCGATTTCGTTCGATCTGATGATGTAGAAGGTTAATGAACCTATAGCCCATTTTTGGGGTATTACATTTTGCCCCTCTTTGAATTGTTGTGCGAAGCGCAATGGTTCAAAGATAGTCTGTGTATGATAAAGATATGAAATTGAAATTGAAATTGATATGAGACAGAAGCTGATTGAAATTGATATGAAGATAATAGGTCCTGAATAACCAAAGATAATGTTAACTATAACAGCAAATGATGAACCAATGAAACAAAAGCGTCAAAACGCCTGATTCTAAACCTTATGATTGTGAAGAAGTGAGTGACCAATTCCAGACTCGATTGTCCTTAGAAGAATCACGTAGGTATCACATCTGAACCCTTCAGTTACCGAAGAACCAAGGAAATAACATATTTGAACCGATAGTTGCAAAAACTGATACAATTTACAAGATATGAAGATAATAGGTCCTGAATGACTAAAGATAATGTTAACTATAATAGCAAATGATGAACCAATGAAACAAAAGCGTCAAAATGCCTAATTTCAAACCTTATGATTGCAAAGAAGTGAGTGACCGATTCCAGACTTGATTGTCCTTATATTGAATCACATTGGTATCACATCCGAACCCTTCAATTTTTGAAGAACCAAGGAAATAACATAATTGAACCGATAGTTGCAAAAACTGATACAATTTACAAGATTAAGAGAATACTAGATTGATATGGATCTCGATGAATCTGATATGCCCCGAGTGATGATTGATTTGCCCTGAGCGATGAGGTCTTTTGATGAATCAGTAACTAGACATGGTTGTTGTCTTGATTACTGAGGAAAGATATGTAGAAATGTGTGTGTGAATTTTGTACCTGATCTGTAGACACAACATTTCAGTAAAACATTAGAGGTTAGCAAAAATTAAAATCATGTAATGAATTGAAAGCTAAACTAACCAGGTGATTTACTACCTTCTAATAGGTGCGAGTATGATGTTCTCAGATTGTTATCGAGATTAGTGACCTTGACGACACCTAAATGAATGATTTGAATACAAAACTAATATGAAATATGAATGCAATTAATCTATCTTTTTTAATTTTATATGCAATGATATGATCAAAACTTATATGAATCTAGAATTTAAGATGAAATTGATATGCAATGAATTGATCTAAGGTGAATTCTAAATGATATGCAATACTCAAACACAAGAATGATCTCACAATAGCTTGGATTTGAAATAAGCTTTGATTCACCAAATTCCAATTCTTCAAAATAGTTGTGCAAGTCGTAGACGATTTGGGTAGAGTAAGCTCGCAAAATTATGAGATGATTTGTGAAGAGCTGAGACCTTAATTTATAGAAATCTAGGGCTTTGAGGATGCATGGAAGAAAGTCATAAATCACTCAAATAACTTAGGTTGATTTTTGAGTTATTTTTAAATAAAGGATAATTAACTCACAAAAACATGCAAAAGCAAAGTTCAACTCAAAATAGAGTTTAGCTTTAATTGATAATTGATAGTTGTCTGCTTTTCTTGAATGTGCATGTTTTATTTATGAATTAATTAATTTAATAAAGTGATTTATTTCCAACTTAACTGATTTTCAAAAATAAAACAATTGATTTATGGGTTAATCAATTATTTTCAAACTTTTATTAAAAAATAATATTATTAAAAATTGACAACTTTCTTTAATTAATTAAATAAGAATTTAATCAATTATTCATAGGATTTTGGATTTATTGTCAAAATTAAATAATACAATTTAGGAATAAATAGAATTAACTTCAATTAAATAATTAAGTGGCAGAATTAAATCTAATTAATTAAATATTGAGAATATTCAATTAATTAAACTTTAGAATAAATGTGATTTATCGCCAAATAATCATTAAATTAAAGATAATTAGGATGATTAGGAATATTACCAAGAATATTCCCCGATGCAGAATTTGAGATAATCAATTAAGATTCGATGATGTTTAGATGTGCCTTTGGTTAGGACTTTCATGTCGATTTCATTCGATTTGATGATGTAGAAGGTTAATGAACCTATAGCCCATTTTTGGGGTATTACAGACATCTCTAGACCAAAAGGACAAGGACAATTTCAATTCCATGCAATGCTTGTATGGACAATTCATGATACCCTGGGACTAACACATTTTTGTGGTATGTTATAAAGGTCAACTTGTGCACTTTACCAATATTTAATTTTATAAATTAAATATCATGCATTTTTTTAAATAATCTATTTAATCTATATAATTAAAAAATATACATATTTAATCCAAGTATACATGATCTTGCAGGTCTTCAAACAAAAGGAAAACTTGCATGTCTAATTTGTGGTCCAATGATGAAATCTCGTCATTAAACAAGTTTAGGAAAGCATGTGTTTGATGAGTATAGGAACTTCCTCCACATAAATCATAAGTATAGAACTACTAAAAAACATATTTTCAATGGGAAAGAAGAGACTACATCAAAACCACGAAGAATGACACCTCACCTATGGTAGTTGGAATATAATAGAATTATTTGTCAAGGTAATGTCATTCAATTAAATTGTTTATGTATCATATATGATATGTTTGGAAGTTATATTTTTATATTGTGTTTTTCTTACTCATGATGTAATTGACAATGATTTTCATTATTAATTATTTTAACTTATATGCTTCATGAAGGTCGCCAAGGCATTAATGACCAGCTTCCAAAGGGACTGAAAAGTTATCCCAAATAATTTTATAGTTTTTCCTACTATGAGTAGCTAAAAATTATGCATTTGTTTGATACTATGCATATCAGAAACAATATAATAGAGACATTATGGAAAATATTGGATGGAAGGCATGACAAAGAAAAAAATGTCAAAATTTGTAGTGACATTCAGGAATCTAATCATGCAATGAAAATGTCATTCAATGAAATATCCATGAAGACCAAATTAACATAAGCACCCTTCCTTTGTTATTATGGAGTAGCAAAGAAATGCTATAAAATAAGTCATACAAAAAAATTGATTTCCCATAGGATTTTCTGCAAACATAAACAATATCATAACAAAGAAAGGTGAATTTGGGCTAGGGATGGAAATGCAAGATTGGAATACCTTTATCAACACAATTAATGTTCTTTTATATTTACTATATATTTGTATACTCCATGTACCTTTCATTTTATTATGTTTACTAGCCAATTTTCGTAAAACAATGAAAAGATCATTTTATAATTTTTGCAATATGTTCTACCTCTATCTCTCTCATACCACTTCGACAACAATGTCAAGCAAGTTATCTATGGCCTTGGAAAATACATGAGGTAAGTAGTGATATTTTTTTAATTTTTTGTATAGATATTATATTAGCCATATGTTTTTATGTTTGTATATTATTTTATTAAATCTCATTAATATATTTGTGTCTTGAATAACTTGTAGATGGTTGTCATATAAAGAAATCCATAAAGAAGATATAAATTATTGGAAGAGAAAAATTTCTTATCTAATGTGTGAAATGCAAAAGTTTATACCTTCAACATTTTTCAATGTACAAGAACACTACTTCATTCACCAGCTGAGGAGATTGAATTGTGTGGACCTATACACACAAGGTCAATGTGTATGGTTGAGAGACACTTGAAATTTTTTAAGGCTTTGGTTTGACAAAGAGAACATTCAGAGGGTTCTATGGTGGAGGGATATATGGTATACCATATTATGGTGTACATTATTGAATATCTTCCTAAGTTCACAACAAATATCTATGTAGATCACATTTGAAACCCCATGGACATTAATTAGAATATATTTTACATTTGGTTTTTATATATATTGTACTTAATTAATTATTAATCTTCAATGTACATCAATTATAAATTAAGTTCATATACCATGGTAATTAACTAATTATACATCATTTTTAAATTTTTGTTTAATTTGAATCCATTTCTAAACATTTTGTATTGATTTTAAGCCATCAAGGTTGATTGTGTCATGATAGTCCTTGATTTGGCAAGGGTTTTCACCATGAATTAGTGATTCATCCCCATGTTGTACTTACTATGATTGGGGGATGAATACTAATAATGTATTATATTGATATAACCATGCAAAATGTAAGGATAACATTCATATGTAGGGTGATCACCGAATGGAGTGTTGATTGCATGATTTTGTGAAGGAAAATGGAGGTATGGGAGAAACAGTAGGAGTTATGCCTTCATGAGGGGAATTTTTTATGATTTGAAGAATTTTTTTATGTTCATCTAATGGTGGATCAACCATTAGTTTGGTTTGGAAAGGCTTGGAGAGTGGAGATTTTAAAAACACTTATTTTGAGGGCTTGGGAATAGCCTAATTAGGGGTTTGGTATTTGCATTGGTCATAGAATCTTTTTGAGTTGAAAATCATTAATTTGAACCCTATTGGGAGACTTTTGAGAGTCTTGGGTCTTAGGGATAAGCCTACTTGGTACTTTTTTTGTTAAATGTTAAATGGGCCATTTTCATGCCTAAAACATGGGTACTATGTGGAGTTGTATATTTTGGTCTAAAATAACCTATGCTGAGGTTGAGATATGTTTTGTAAGGGTGAAAAGAGTTTCTGAATCCATCATTTATTTTTTTAGTGTTTTGAGACACTTGAGTGCAAAGTTGACTTTATTGTCGCTAGAGACCTACTAAGGAAATAATTAGGCCTAGTAGGCTAAAACGAGGGTTTGAGGTGTTGGGCATTACATAGAACCCTGAAAACTTGTTGAATCCTAATAAATTAACCTTGTTAAGGTATAAGACAACATTTTTGGTGCTTTAGGAAGTGTGTAAGTCTTTGGTGTGGTTTGGGCTATTTGGAAGCCTTGGGGTTTGAGGAGCCTAGTAAGTGTTGAGCTGCAATCATTACCAAGCATTCATGTATGTGTTGAGTTTTCCAGTGTTGGTTGAGCATTCCTATATGTGTCAATTTTTCCATTGTTGGCTAAGATATTCTTGTAAAATTGATCAATTCGAGAAAGATATCCACCAACACCTACCCAACCTCCGCATCAATTGGTATCAGAGCCTAGGAGCATCCTAGGTTGGAAGAAGATAAGAAAACTTTTGGGTTCTTTGGTGTACTTGATTCTTTGTTAACCTTTGAGTGTATGTTTCCTCCTTGTGTGTTCTAGAGTTGATCTTCTACATTGGAGAAGTCAGAAGGGGAAGATGATGGGATCCCTTAGAGGGTCACTAATGCTGAATTTGCCAAGCTTGTGAAGGAGAAAATTGCATAGAACAAAAAGATGAGAGAAGCCCTTGAACAAGAAAGAAGGGAGAAGATAGAGAAGGACAAGGAGATTAGATCCTTGATTGGTGGATTGACTAACCTTGAGAAGAGAGGAAAGAGCAGGTTAGAAGTTGTTGATGAATTTGAAGATCGAGGAGAGGAAGAGATTTCCTTTGAGAGAGGAAACACAACTTGATCTTGAAGATGTGAGAATGGAAAATTTTGCTAAAGCCATTAGAAGTGGAGATGCTAAAGGGAGATTAGACTTACTCTTATATGCAGGTAAGATGGATGATGAGGAACTCATTAATTGGTTCAGTGCTATGGAGAACTACTTTGAGTGTGAAGATCTTGAAGAGGAACAAAAGGTAAAGATTGCAAATTCAAGGTTGAGAGGACATGCCTTGTCATGGTGGGATTATGTTTAATCAAAGAGATGGAAGAGTAGCAATCCAAAGATTACTTCTTGGTATGCTATGATGGACAAAATGAAGACTAAATTTTTACCTAGTGACTACAAGGTGCATATGTACAAGAAGATGCAAAGTCTTAGGAAAAGAGACTTGGATGTGCAAGGGTACATTGAAGAATTCCACAAACTTGACATTAGAGTTGATCATGAAGACGATGTGGAAGAAAAGGAAGAAAGATACTTGGGGGGACATAGATTCAATATCAAAGATGAATTAAGTATTGCAACCCCTAGATCTATTGAGGAATGTTATAAGTTGGTTGTGAGAGATAAGGAGAAGTTGAGGAGAAAACAAGAGAAGAATGGTGGTGGTAGAGGAAATCCAAACAAAGGAAGAGGAGGAAGATCCTATGAGGAGAAGGGACAGCCTAGTGATGACAAAAACAAGAGCATGAATGTTGATGCAAAGCAAAGAGGAGGCAGCAATAAATTCAGTTATGGTAGAGGCAATGGCATATTCACAGGTGGATGCTTTACTTGTCAAGTAGTTGGGCATCAATATTTTAGGTGTCCTGAGAAATAGGCTAACTTGAAGAAGGAAGAGAAGAGAGTCCACTTGACACAAGGTGGAGAGGAAGAAGAAAAATAATCAGTGCAAGAATCAAGAATAATAGACCCAAAAGAAGGTGAACACTTGATGGTGAAGAAGACACCTATGCAGCAACAAGAGAAGTATAAGGTAACTCTTTTTATAATGTGTTATAAAATTCATGTTAAGGTATGCAGCATGATCATTGATTCAGGTTCATTTGAGAATTTAGTTTCTTATGAGATGGTGAGGAAGCTTAATTTGAAAACTTTTCCACTTGAGCATCCTTACAGTGTGTCATGGGTGAATAATGATTAGAATTTAATGATAAGAGAGCAGGCATATATTGATTTCAATATTGGAGGTTACCATGATAGGGTACTTTGTGATTTTTTAACTATGCAGTGTTGCCACATTATCCTAGGTAGGCCTTGGCAATCTTCTAGGAGAACAATTCACCATGGGTTTGAAAATACTTATGTTGTATGCCATAGAGGGAAGAGATTTGTTCTAAAACCTTTACATTGTGATGGTAAGGTTAGAATAATGTGTTTTGGGAAGAGAGAGTATGTGGATAATATTAACAATCATTCCTTGAGGAAGGATCAAACATGGAGGAAGTCTTTGTTAATGGTGAGGTAGGGTAATGTTGACATCGTGATGAATGATGCTGCTAAAAATTAGAAAAGTGGCATACTCATTGGAGGATTATGGTGTCCTCTAGTGGATCAGAGGATGAGAAATAGTGTGAGGAGTAAAAACATTGTTTGTAATAGCCTTGGAAGGAAGAAAAAAAAAGAACATGCTGACTATTACAAACAACAGCATGATAGGGAACTTGGTGATAATAAACATGTTTTATATGATGTTTTTTCTGACAATGTGAATGAAGGTATGAAGGAGATGTTGCAAGTTCCTACAAAGGTACAAGGATACAGAAAACCATCTAGGAGGATGGGTGGTTAGAAGACAAATGGCATTGGCTCTTGGGACAAGAGCTATTTTAAAGGTGGGGTGTATAATGCAGGAGCATCTATGAGAACACCTAGGTAAAAAAGAATAGAGAGAAGCATGAAGTAATCCCTACAAGTTAATTGGGAGATCCTAAATCCTATCATGACAATTTGCAATGATCAATACAAGGAAATTGGTAAAACTCCTAAAGGGCCTGATAAGGACCTTAGGAGAAAATAATGTAAAAATGAGCCATTAGAGCTCTTGGGGTTAAATTGGGTAACTAGGGTCTTGAATAGGTTTATTTGATCCTATGTTATTGAGATCCATTGAATTGGATTGGTTTTGAAGTCTAATTTTCATTAAATTGTAAGTTAGAGATTTGAATTTTAAATCCTAAAGACTAGTTAGGAAATGGTGGGAAATTAGTTTTAGAGTTTTTTAATGAGTTTAAACATTCCCAATCAATTGGGATCAGTTTGGGAAGTTGGGGGAGTCTATTTTGGATTTTTTTCAATCCTTAGTTTGGAGAGGCAAGGTGTGTGTACGAACTGGTGAAGAAAATACTGGTTGTACAATGTTTTGATGCAATAAAGAAGGATTTTCTTTCAAGTTTATTGTTTTCATTGATGTTCCCTTGAATCCAAGGATTTGATATCATTGTCAGATATTTATATACTTGTTTTGAATCCATTTCTAAATATTTTGTATTGATTTTAAGCCATCAAGGTTGACTGTGTCGTGACAGTCCTTCATTTGGCAAGGGTTTTCACCATGAATTAGTGATTCATCCCCATGTTGTACTTATTGTGATAGGGGGATGAATCATAATAATGTATTATATTTATATAGCCATATAAAATGCAAGGATAACATTCATATGCAGGGTGATCACCGAATGGAGTGTTGATTGCATGATTTTGTGAAGGAAAATGGAGCTATGGGAGCAGCAGTAGGAGTTATACCTTCATGAGGGGAATGTTTTATAATTTTAAGAGTGTTTTTATGTTCATCTAATAGTTTATCAACCATTATTTTTGTCTGGAAAGGCTTAGAGAGTGGAGATTTGAAAAACCCTTGTTTTGAGGGCTTGAGAGTAGCCTAATTAGGGGTTTGGTATTTGCATTGGTCATAGAAACTTTTTGGGTTGAGAATCATTTGATTTGAACCCTATTGGGAAATTTTTGAGTCTTTGGTCTTGGGGATAAGCCTACTTGGTACTTTCTTTGTTAAATGGACCATTTTCATGCCTAAAATAGGGGTACTATGTGGAGTTGGGTATTTTGGTCTAAAACAACCTATGATGAGGTTGAGATATGTTTTGTAAGGGTGAAAAGGGTGTTTAAATCCCTCATTTATTTTTTTATTTTTTTGAGACAATTGAGTGCAAAGTTGACTTTACTATTGTTGGAGACCTACTAGGGAAACAATTAGGCCTATTAGACTAAAAAAGGGGTTTGGGGTGTTGGGTATTACATAGAACCCTAAAAACTTGTTGAATACTAATAAATTAACCTTATTAAGGTCTAAGAGAACCTTCTTAGTGCTTTGGGAAGTGTGTAAGCCTTTGGTGTGGTTTGGTTTATTTGGAAGCCTTGGGGTTTGAGGAGCCTAGTAAGTGTTGAGTTACAGTCATTGTCGAGCATTCCTGTATGTGCCAAGTTGTCTAGTGTTGGCTGAGAATTCCTTTATGTACCAAGCTTTCCAGTGTTGGCCAAGTTGTTCTTGTAACCTTGATCAATTGGAGAAAGATCTCCACCAACACCTACCAAAGAAAGACACCCCCAAATCAAAAAAAAACACCAGCTTCAAAGTAGAGCCCCCAATTGCATAGAAAACAAATCTCCCTACAAACAAAAATATGATTAACTTCAATGAGGGAGAACCAAGCCTTAATGGGGCTGAAATCAACATCACTACTACCCCTCCTCTATACCAAAAAATAATCTTCATCAAACAAAAGGACTGAAGTCAAAAAAAACTCCACGCCAAAACTCTAAGTATCCATCCTGAAAAGTGCAAAGCCACAACTACAATTGTTTAAAAAGTATAATATTGAAAAAAACACCAAGCGATTCTAGAAAAAGTGAACACAAGGGTTGCACACCCCTTCACAAATCTTGGGGTCCCCAAGTAGATGAAAAAAATGGATTGTTTCATGCCAAATAAATTAGACCATAGTTGAAGGGAAGAGTCCAAAAAAGCACCCTAAAGATAAAGCTGAACAAAAAAATGAGACCCAAAACTGTCACATGAAGCAGAGGGAACCAATGCAACCAAAGAACAATAGGGCTAAAAAAATGGGGTTCACAACAATAAGAAGCTCTGTAAACAAGCCACCCCATCCATTCAAATCATTAGACACACTACTAAAAATCAAGGATGAAGCCACCTAGAACTTCAAACCCACCCAAGACATCCATGAAAACAAGCTCAAGATCAAAATCAAGACTTACAAATGCTCCTGAATCCTTACAGGCATAAACAAGGTTGTCAAGGAAGAGGCCATGCCATTCCCCATCCAAAATACCCAAAAAAGCATGGAGAATGTAGAACAATCAGAGCCAAAGATCTGCTAGGACAACCAAATAGGAACAGCATTAAGCCAAGAACAAAAATCCCCCACATGTGCAATCTCCACTAATACAGATTCTATAAGGTATGGAAAGCCAAAAAACCTCCTCTAGCATAGGAAAAAGAACCTTGAGAATTGAGGCCCCCAATCCATAGGGGTCTGCTACCCAAAAGAAGGCCAATGAACCAACACTACGAGGTTTGAAGAAAAATGGCATCCTCAAGGTGAAGCACCACAATACTATATATCCCTCTCTCTCTAACCTCTTGTCTCTCTCTCCCCTTCTCATCCCCTTCTTATGAGAGAGAGATAGAGAGATTCATAAGGTGTATCAAGGGGTCCTAAAGGGTTCTAAGGGGTCTTAAGGGGTCCTAGGATAAATTAATGTATCATAGAACCCCTTAAGACCCCTTATGACCCCTTACCATACATTAATGTATCCTAGGAGTCTTAGGATACATTAATGTATGTTGAGGGGTCCTAAATGATCTTGAGGGGTCCTAGTATACATTAGGTTGAGGGTTCCTAACGGGTCATAAGTGGTCTTCAGGGGTCCTAGGATACATTTATGTTGAGGGGTCCTAAGGGGTCATAAGTGGTCTTGAGGGGTCCTAGGATACATGTATCCTAGGACCTCTCAAGACCACTTATGACACCTTAGGACCCCTCAGCATACATTAATGTATCTGAGGACTCCTAGGATCCATTAATGTATGATGAGGGGTCCTAAAGGGTGGTAAAGGGTCATAAGGGGTCTTAAGGGGTCCTATGATACATTAATATATCCTATGAATCCTTAAGACCCATTATGACCCCTTAGGACCTCTTAAGACCCCTTAAGACCCTTTAGGACCCCTCAACATACATTAATGTATGCTAAGGGATCCTAAGGGGTCATAAGTGGTCTTAAGGGGTCCTAGGATACATTAATGTATCCTGGGACCCCTTAGCACCCCTTAAGACCCCTCAGCATACATTAATGTATTGTAAGGGGTCATAATAGGTCATAAGGGGCCGTAATGGGTCATAAGGAGTCCTAGGATATATTAATGTATTTCTAGGACCCCTTACAACTCCTTACCATACATTAATGTATGTTGAGGGGTCTTAAGGGGTCATAAGGGGTCTTAAGAGGTCCTAAGATACATTAATGTATCCTAGGACCCCTTAAGATCCCATATGACCCCCCAAACCCCCCCCCCCCTCTCTCCACTTCTCACCCTCTCTCTCTCCCTCTCCCCTTAAGACCACTTATGACCCCTTAGGACCTCTTAGCATACATTAATGTATCCTAGGACTCCTAAGATACATTAATGTATGATACGAGCTCCTAAGGGACCGTAAGGAGTCATAAGGCGTCATAAGTGGTCTTAAAGGTTCCTAGGATACATTAATGTATTCTAAGACCCCTTATGACCCCTCAACATACATTGATGTGTGGTAAGGGGTCATAAGAGGTCATAAGTGGTCTTAAGGGGCCTTAGGATACATTAATGTATTTTAGGACCCCTTAAGACCACTTATGACCCATTACAACCTCTCAACATATATTATTAATGTATCTTGGGAGTCATAAGGTGTCATATGAGGTCATAAGGAGTCATAAGGAGTCATAAGAGGTCATAAGGAGACATAAGGGGTCCTGGGATACATTAATGTATCCTAGGACCCCTTAACACCACTTAGGACCCCTTAGGACCCCTTAGTATACATTAATGTATCCTAGGAGTCCTAGGGATCTTAATGGGTCCTAAGGGGTCATAAGTGGTCGTAATGTATCATAGGACTCTTAAGGGGTCCTAGGATACATTAATGGATCCTAGGACCCCTTATGACCCCTTACGACCCCTCAACATACATTAAGACCTATTGCAACCCCTTAAAACCACGTATGACTCTGCAGGACCTATTAGGACCC
Organism: Chamaecyparis obtusa; assembly: GCA_027943335.1. Taxonomy (NCBI): domain Eukaryota; kingdom Viridiplantae; phylum Streptophyta; class Pinopsida; order Cupressales; family Cupressaceae; genus Chamaecyparis; species Chamaecyparis obtusa. The sequence goes on from BSBK01001976.1 coordinate 1,803,013, forward strand.
CTTACGACCCTTTAGGACCCATTAGCATACATTAATGTATCCTAGGACTCCTAGGATACATTAATGTATGGTAAGGGGTCCCAAGAGGTCATAAGGGGTCTTAAGGGTTCCTATAATACATTAATATATCCTATAACCACTTACGACCTCTCTCTCTCTCTCTCTCTCTCTCTCTCTCCCCCCCCCCCCCCCCAACCCCCATATGCAATGCATTAAGATTAATTTATAATAGAGGTATCGAATATTGGATATTGATCCGATATCCAATACATTTACAATGGCACCAACAACAAAATGTTGGTGCCATTGTAAAGTGTTTGAAATTTTTATACTTTTAATATCCAATATCATATATCAAATCCGATATTGAATATTACAAGTATAAATATTTCAAACACTTTACAATGGTGTCAACATTTTGTCATTAGTGCCATTGTCAAGGTACCAATATGGGATACCTATCTGATAGCATTTTTTCGCTTAGGTGTTTGATTTGGCCAAGTGTACTAACACCCGCCTACTAAAAAGTCAACACAAATTTTTGCATTTTGGGGTAGATGAAAAATCCATTTTTTTCACATTGCCACTTTTTGGCCCCTTGTGAATGCACATACCCTTATCCCTCATTACCATTTTCTCTAATAAAAACTCAATCAATAAATTATAAGTGTAAACTCATCTTTATCAAAATTAGTTTGATCATTATTATTTTTATCACATTTAATTAATGTAGAATTTATTATAAACTAATTTTTTTATCTTTACACTAATTTTAATTCTTTAAAAGTTATATGTTTAAAAATATAAATTTTGTTACATTTATGATATATATTAAAAAATGTTAAAGGACATTTAGTATAATGACAAAGTCCTTGTTGTAAGTACCTAAATGGTGTTGAATTCAAATCTTCTCCAATATATATACATTTAAAAATATCAATTTTGTTACATTTATGATATATATTAAAAAATGTTAAAGAACATTTAGTATAATAGCAAAGTCCTTGTTGTAAGTATCTAAATGGTGTTGAATTCAAATCTTCTCCTATATATATATATATATATATATATATATATATATATATATATATATATATATATATATATATATATATATATATATATATTATTTTTTATTTTTTTTCCACAACATTATTATGATAAACTTCTTTTTACAATTTCTATTAAGTCATTTCAAAATAAATCAATATAAAAATATATTTACCTTGTCATATAAGTAATATAAAGAAAAATTAAAGCATTCATGATACTAATTTTTTATGTTAACTCAAGAACCCAAAATAAATGGGAAGCAAACCCACAACCCAAATCAACTCCACTACCCATGCAAGCTATGATACTATTTTATTACTTTCACAAATATTTTTAATAAAATTTGACTGAAATGTTTGAAAGAGTGATGTAATTGATTAACAGGTTTAGATTTGTTCCATTTAGATTTGTTCAAAGTGCTAAGTTCTAATCATTTAGCCAATCTAATTCCTCTTAAATAAAAAACTTATTTGAAATGTTTCTAAAGTCATATATTGATTGTCTTACATAAACATTAAAATATAATATCAATTGACCATATATACATATAATTCATTGAAAAAACAATAACTAAAATCGATATGTAACATCATTAGCTATTTCAATTGGTAAAGAAAAGAAAAGTATTTCCTTTCATAGGAATCTTGGTTGCCGTGGCTATGAAGCAAAGGAAATGTGGTGAGCACAGCAATATAAGAATAATAATAACCATACAAGGAATCCAACTTTTCAAAACAAAAAAAAATATTCATGTGACTTTTGGACTTTAGGGTTAAATGATATATAAAAGTTTATTAGGAATATATATGTCTTTATTTTTAGCTCTTAATTGAAAGCTGTTAATTACTGGCATAATTTCAAATTGTATTTTTAAATTTTAATATTTTAACAACCTAATATTACATTTTAATTTGACTTTATTTTATTTTGCTCTATAAGATCTTATGCTTTGCTTTTTAAGAGCTTATCTTTGCTTGTTTTTAATTATTTTAATCATAAGTATATTTATTATCATTTTTTAAAGGTTTTATTCTGTTTTTACATTTATCCTTTTGTTTTTCTTTATGATTTTTTCTTTATACATGTTTTCATTTTTCATTTATTTGTTATTATTTTAGGCTTTTTATTTTTATTATATTTTTTATTTCATACAAAAAAAATTTATCTATTTTATATCTTTAATGTCTTTTCTTTTAACTCTATCTTGTCTAGTTGTAACGTTTTGTTTTTTTTATTCATAATTTATTTTTCTTCTGTATTTCTTATAATTTATTTTATTCTATTTTATATCTTTATGACCTTTTCTTTTAATTCCTTCATATCTAGTTGTAATCAATTTTTTTTGTTTTATTTCTAACCATTTTTTTTTTCTTCAGTCCCTCTTATTTTCCTCTTTTTACAAATTGTATGTGTCTTTTCTTTTAATCCTATTCTTGCTCTCTTTTTTATTTTTTTATTAAAATCAGTAGCCAAACAAGGGGGCTAACCCTTACACAACTACAACCTAGAGGTTGTTAGGAGATCAACGACACATTAACAAACATGTTGGTTGTTAAATGTCAAGGCCACATAGGGCACATAGTCAACAAAAATACTAAAATTCTTTAAGAATGTCGCTTAGAAAACAAGGGGCCACAATTGGCCACTTACAATACAAAGGTCAAAAAATGCCATTAACAGCACACAACTGACCCATAGAGTGGGACATACATACAAGGGAATTTTGAAAGACTCCCCAATCCTTAACATTGGGTGCAAAATGGTATCCAATACCATCCAATAGAAAATAACATCCCCGCAGTAAATTCACTCCCCCTCTGCAAAACTCCTTTCCACCTCAATAGAAAAGGAGCTCGCCTCTAGAAGAATAGAAAAGGAAGAGACCAACATAAGGGAGAGCCTACCATAATTTCATCCTTTATTCTAGAAACCATTAAGAGAATACCACATAAAGTTATGAGCATCCTCTTTCACGAAGTAAGTCTCCACCTCCATAGGGGACTCATCCACCTCCATAGGAAACATGAAAGAGGAGGAAGAAAACATTATGTGCAAATCCTTCCAAAAGCCATCAAAACACACCCCAACTTAGCAGGGATGATAATAGCCCAAAATTCAACACTAATCCTTTACCAAAAATAGCCAAAGATTAGGACATGGCCTTGAAAAATATTAGTAGATGACTAGCCACCAAAAAAAATAAGACTAATGTCCATTCCAACAAAAATTGATAGTCCAAATGAAAAGACAAAAGGAATGAGAACTCGGCACTGGAATAAAGAAGGCACTATCATTAAAATCACATCTCCAAAAGCCACCAATAGGACCTAATAGGTCCTGTATAAAATACACCAGAATTGCAGCCAACCACACCTTTTAACACAAACACATTATAACGAGCCACAAGCTAGATCCACTCAAAGAAAACCCCCACAACTTGAAACATAACCCCAATGCAGCCCCACATGGGAAGCATCCAACACAGGAAGAAGTATTTGTGAAACAACTAGAAGAAGGCAAATGCAAGGTTTCTATTAAACACGGGGAAAAATATTTGTTAATGTTTGTAGCTTCGGTTAGATTATTCTAACCTAAGTATTTGATATATCTCCTTCTTTAGATAAAATGAAAATTATACGTTATATACATTATCATTATACATTTGATGATCTTATTAAGATTCATTCTATAGTTATCATTACTTGACAACTATGATAGCTATAATTGATCATGAGTAAAAGTAATATCCATGATATAGTTGATATTGTTATCAACTTTAATTGTTAATAAAGTTGATAATATTATCAACTTATCATTATTATCAAAAGTCAATTATGGTACCAACAAATCATGAGTTGATATTGTTATCAACTTTATTATAAGTTGATAACTATATCAACTTAATGAAATCATTGAGTTGATAATAGTATCGATTATGGTATCGATCAAAACATGATATTGCTTTATGTCGATTATGGTATCGATGATGAATTTGAATTATGATATTGATTATTCATTATTGATAATGATATCACAGTGATTATCATTATCCATAATGATAATCATACTTAATTGATCATCAATATTCATATCAACTTTATTATCATTATCAATAAAGATGATATTATCATATGTCTTAACAACAATGAAGGTCGATATAGATCGGCTTGTATAATGATCAAAGTTAACATGAAATTTGACATTAACAAGTCGATTATGGAGATCAACTTTGATATATATATCAAGTCGATAATGTAAGTTGATAAGGTGGTAAACTTTGGTAATTAGAATGTCTCACAAAGAGACATCACTCTTTGTGAGACACTTAGTCTCACGAAGAGGTATGTCCCTTCATGAAACCTTCTTGACAGATGTATATATGATATTAAATTCATTTGTGAAAAGGAATTCATAGCAATACAATTCAGCCTTAGTTTGATATTGAGATATATATAAATTCCTCTATAAACATTAGTTAATAAGAAGATTATTTATATTATATTTATATTGATATATATCAAATAAGTGATTTGACATGATATCGATTTGGAGATCAATATATATAAAGATAATATTATAAGGAGAAATTATCAAGATATACTTATATCTATCTAAGATTAGATAACATTATATTGTGAATTTATCTAATATATATACATAAAATTTTAAAGAATTCCATACCCTAAATCTGATCAAACAACAACAATATTGTCTCTAGTTTCAGATCCAGCACACTCATCCTCAATGGGAGCCACATAGAGCATCTCTTCCCAAGAGGGCCAAACAAATAGATGTCCAAAACATGGAATATGTTACTCAAACAAGATCTTAGAACATGGATCACAAGCATTCATTCAAATATAGTTCTAAAGTTGCAGAGTACCCACTTTATCCCCACAAACCACTACTACAGAGGGGTGGACCCACCAAATAGGACACAACCAAGAACACCAATAAAAATGTAGCCTCTGCATTATCGCACAACAACTAGAGAACATCCAAGCCAATAAAGAGGTTATGCGCAAATAGAAAACTCAAAACGAGGAGGTCCGCACCAAGAATAGGCCAACCAAAAAACAAAATTGCCAAAGACAACAAGGGATTGTGAATCAAGCCAATAGTGAAAACCAATCATAGAACATATAATATAAACATAGATAGCGCCACATAAAACTCTAGCAGGAACAAAGTTGTTGGTAGAGAAATCACCCAAGCCTAATACAAGCTAGTGTACAAACCAAATTTCATCTAAAGAATCACTTGTATAGGGGTAAAAGCATAACTTTATAACCTTCAATTAGAATTAGTAGATCCAACCACAAAATATCTTATCTTATGGATAATATCAATCCTATCCAAAAGAGAATAACAACATAATCGATCATGCACAATCCATAATGATAAAAAATATAAATTAAATTGCACACAATTATAATTATCTATCCTTTCTTTCTCTCTTTTGTGGACTCTTAGATTCGCCCCTTGATATGATGACACAAATATTTGAGAATCGTGGCTCCTTAATTATGAGGAATCACCCTCTTTTCATAGATTTATAGACTTTAATAAACAATTCAAATTGAGGGTTTTTTGAGCGCATTTTTACACGAGGACAACAGATAGGAATTTGCGTGAGCAACTTCCCCTCTTGGAAGATTGATGGAATCAATCTCAAGGTTCCTTCTAGCTGGGTCTCAACCACTTGGATAGCTCAACGAAAGACAAATGTGAATTTGTTAACAAGGAGGCCTTTGTTGGTTCTTCTCTTAAGGGAAACTGCAAAACAAACTTTAGGAAACCAAGATATCTTTTTTTGCTAGGATTTTTAGATTTAAGAACGGAAACAATGCAAATTTAATTGATCTACTGAAAGCAACTTACAAAGAGGGTTAGAAAATGTAGGGTAACAAGAGATTTGAAAGAAAATGTTGAAAGAAACCTAACGGACATATGCTAGCAACCACACCACCATGTAAATTAAATGACCAACAAGATGAAGAAACCCACACAATAAAGATCAGATCATGTCAAAATCTTCAGCTGAATGGATGCAATCATCAACAAAATTTTGAACAAATGCAGATGTATGATAAGTCAAAACTCATCAAATCATGAAGCCACTCCAGATGTGCGCACATGTGAGAAAAGTTAATCTTTAAGCACCAAAGAATGATCTTCTCAGAGATTCGTCACAACAAAGCAACGTGATACCAGCAAACACCAAATTAAAAGATCGCAGACTTGAAATCATTAAACAACCAATGGCTTTTTGAAATAAAGAATGAGCAAATCACACATTCAAAAAATTTTCATAGATAGCAGACAAGTCACACCATGAATGAAGCACCAATTGTATGTATTGTATTAATGATCAAATCAACTTTTATTACATCATTTTATTACAATTTATAGAGCTCTATCTTATTTTCACAGCTAGGGTTTGGCTGCAACTAAAACTTGAAAGTAAATCTAAACTAGAGATTGCATTAAAGAAACTACTGCTAAAACTTAGCTAAACTATCCTAGCATGGAATTAAACCTCATGCATTACAAAGATTTGAATAAATCATGCATCAGACATCTCAAAAATGGAGCTGGAACTGGTGCATGCACTTGATGATCTTCATGTTTATACCCTTGATCATTAGCCTCAGCTGCTCCACGTGGTCTTGACTGAAAGAGATCCCACAATCATGCACAAATGACCCAAAGAAAGAAGCCCAGATGACTGGAAAGTGATCTCTGAGATAACTAGAGTCAACTTTCGGACATGCTAAAAAATGCCCAAAACCCGACACTTGGTCCGAAAAACTCAAAACCCAAAATTGACTAAGTGTTAAGTCCTTTATCTCCACTACTTCGGACTTGTCAGACTTGTAAGACTTGTAGGTGGCCGAAAAACTCCCTATGGCTGAAATGGCTGAAAATCCTACTCTACAAAAAGGACTAAGTGTCAAAACTAAATTTTTTTGCTCACAAAACTGGCAGATCTTGGACTGGAGGTCCACTAGCTGGAAGGCACTTTTGGGTGTGCCTTCTTGAACCTATCCACTATCTCTAGCATCTCATCGAAGTACAACATCTTGATCCCTTAAAGGATCTCTTTCTACCTATCTCTGAAGTTGATCAATTCTTTTGCAAAAGCCTTTATTTCTTCCTCTTGACTTAGCATTTTATGAATTTCCTCCTTTTGGTAGAACATCTATTGGAGGTCTTCCTTAGACTTTACCCCTCGAAATATGCCTAGATATTGATCGATGATGTCATTTATTGCATACATGGTTTTATCATCATCTTCATCAAAAAAATCCAATTCCAATCCCTCAAAGAACCCCTCCAGCTCCTTTGCGTAGAGTGTGTTATTATCTCTCCTCTTGTTCAGTCTCTTGAGAACCTTCTTGAGTATGGATAACACCACAATTATCTCTTGGATCCATTCTTCAAAACTATCCAATTCCTCCCCTTCATAGATCTTCATCAAAACCTGGAAGCACTACTTTCCTATCATCGTTAACTCATCCAACACTTTTTGCCAACTGAGGATGGTCTCTTCTACACCATTTTCTTCACTCATGATCTCCACTAAAGAGGTTATTCCCGCCAAAATATTCTGAAAGGTCCTTAACATCCTCCTGAGAGATAAGTTAGTGAACTGCTCGAAATCTAGCTTCCATTCAGCACAAGCCTGCACAAAAGAATGTGGAACATCTGTATCTACATCCCCCCTTTTCTCCAAAATGGCCTGTAATGAGGCTTCGGGGTTATTAGGTTCAATTGGACCCGCTGTCTTCAGAATGAATTTCTTCATAGTCTTGTTTTGCTCCTCTGGAGCTTTTATCCTTTCTTAGTCTTTATTCATGAAGCCCAGAGGGTGCTTCAAGCCCAAAGTAGCCAAGGTTTTGCTACCTTCACTAGTTGGTTCTCCCAAGTCTACTTCCTCCAACACATAATCCTCTGGAGTGATCTCATTCATGCTAACATACATTGTGGGAACATCCACCTATGCTTTCCACCTCCCCATCTGGTCTTGTGTTACATAGGACATTCTCCTTGCTTAGGGAACCGGTACCATCTGGTGGAAAGTGTGCCCTAGTGTGGTCATGTCGACCTCATCATAAGTGTATACTCTAACCCTCTATTGCACTTCTTTGGTAAACCATGTGGGCTTTGAGAATGCATTCAATGGCTCATAGGGAGCAGCCAATGTAGAAGAGGTTGCCAAGTGTTTTGTCCTTATTTCCTCTTGAACTTCTTCTTCCTCTCCCATTTCCTGCTCATTCCCAGTGTCTTGGTCATGTTCTCCTTCATCAGCAATTTGTTGCTCATCAGCTATTTTCTCCTTAGTATCTATTTACGGCTTATCTTCTTCAACATGTGGTTCCTCTTCCACCTATGACTCTTCCTTGTCATCAGGCTCCTTGGATCCAATATGAATTTCTTCTACATTCTCTCCGCCAATAACTTCAACTTCTTTCTCTAGCTCCTGCGAGCTCTGGGGCACTGACTCAATGTGAAATTGGGGAGGAATATTGAGTGGGGGAGGCATAGGCAACACAAGGGGAGTGGTTGAATGGGCTGGCGAAGGCAAAGTTGAGAGGGGAACATGAGATGAAGAAGGTTGTTGAGGCAATGGGGTATTCTATATGGGAGTGGAAAGCAGAGTAGTGGGAGGCTCTTGGAGTGGAACGATAGGAGGAGTGGAAGGATGAGGTGGAGGTGGAGGTGGAGGTGGAGGTGGAGGTGGAGGTGGAGTGGATTAAACCAATGGTACCTATGTACTTGCTCCTTCTTCCAAAGTGACCCCAGCAAAAGAGTCCCTTTTCGGCCCTGTAGTTTCTCCTTGGTCCTTGGTCACCTCAACATCATTTGGTTCCTGAGGTCCCTATTGTATACCCTCTCCCATGCCACCAAAAAGACTAGTGAAATGCATAGGGACTTGTTGCTCAAACTCCTTGAACCCATGCAACCCCACAAAATCTGTGATGTTGAATTCATCATCACCTAGGGCATCCAAATGTATTGGCTCTACTTGAGTATCCCCTTCATCATCCTTAGGATCATCATCCATTATCCTTCTTTTCTTCAAGAATCCCACAGACTGGGTCCTCCTGCTGAGGGGAAATTCATCCAGTTGATCTTCATCATCCTCCACCAGGGTATCCAAATTTGTGGGTGTCGAGCCTCTCTTCCTCTTGTATACATGACCCTTGATGACTCCAGACGGCTTGGGCCCTATGATTTTAAATTTAATTTTTCTTTCTGAGCTTGGAGAATCATGGTCGCTCGGTGAAGGTGCTTCTGGTGGTGCAATACTTTTGGTCATCCTGGTTTTCACTTTCTTGGAGTGTGTAGCTAGACCATACGTGGTGGGATGCTCATGTCGATACATAGTCTATGGCTTCAAAGGGGAAGCCTCTTTGAACTATGGTTTTAGTATCTTCTATCCCTTCTTCTTCTTTTCTCGAGATGGTTTCTTAGGCAGTTGCTTCATGGGGAGTGGTTGCATCAGAAATGGATGAGCAATCCAAGACTTTGTTAGTTTGATCACATGTCATGCTCTAAAATCCATGTTGTCATTCTCATCTCAATCTACCTCTGCATTTAGAATGGCCCTATTGTATACCTTGTATGTGTTATATATAGAATCCAAAATCTTATCTAAGTCGGCATCTAACACCTTCTGTGAAATTCTTAGGGAAAGGGCACCTTGTGCTAGCTCCAGACTCATCTGGCAATAATCACAGACTCTTACCTCATAATCATCTACACAATTGGACCAATGGTCCTCAACATGCGGCTCATGGATGTAGTGTCTCCCCATTATGTGGCTATAAGTACCAATGGGGTCAAAATGTGGCCTCACCAGGTTGTAGGTTGCCAGTGGGAATTCATCCAATTCTCTAGTCAATGACTTGCAGACCTTCATGTCAAGTACATGGTGGGGACTGATTGAAATAGGAAAATCCTAGCAATGTTTCTTTTTGTGTTTGATATGCTCATGGGCATCAGACAACTATCTTGCAATCTCTAGTAGAGCTACCCAATCAGAAGGGTACCTTGGGAGCTTCTTGGGTGCCAAAGTGCTTCCAACCACCCGAATGTATGTGAATGTTCAAAATTGAATATAAACTACCCCAGTGGCCTTCACTTTAGCCATTGCTTCTGTCGATAACCTTTTAGCATAGTCACCCTTAATGGAGCGGATGATTGCAAAAATGAAGGCATTGTTGACTATTCTAAACTCTGGGCTATTATGTGTAAAGAACTCATTTCTCACCAATTGAGGGTACAAAGTAAATGGCCACATGCTTGGTTCTCTAATATTTCCCACTCTAGTTAATCCTAGATATACTGCCCTGGCAGCTAGTAAGTACATGACATAAGATGTCATGTAGAAGTGGGGGTTTGTTTTCACCTGAATCAGTTGTTCATCCAATTGGTCACTTAGAATAGTTTCCCAATCAAACCTTGCTTGTCTTTATTTTTTTTTCTGGATCAGGAAGATCATCCAGTGCTCTAATTAATGAGAGTTAGGTAGTCTATAGACCCTGCTTATCATTGTTATGGTGGCCTATATATCCTCTTTCATGTAGCCTCTCCTCATGTCAATCCTATCTAATCTATTCTTTGGCAATGGCTGCATTAGGTACTCATTGTTGACGATGTTATGAGCCCTCTACACATCTTTGTTGTAGAACTCCATACCCTTGTTGATATTAAAATTGAAGAACTTATCTACCCCTTTGGGCAGATGGAAGACATATTCAATATTGTTAGGCCTTAGGTCTAGGACCACTTCTCCAAGGCCATTCTTGACCATGTGCTCATCTGGCATGTAGTTACTGGCCAGTGTGTTAATCAGGTCCACCGACTAGATTAAGACTAGGTGCATTGCTGCATTCACCAAGGAATAATGGACTAATGAAGTGCAGTCCTCTAAATGGCCCACTGGCTGAGCACACTTATTGAGGTACTCATTCCAGCTAGTATTCTCGATATCTGTATCGATTATCCCTATGTGCAAATCAGTCACCTTGGATGGTGGATGGTATCCTTTGAACTAATACTTCATTATTGGAGATGCCAGTACCTTCTCGACCATATCTATCGAGAGGACAAGGCATGAATGAGTAACAGGAAGAGAGAAAAGAAAAACCCCACAAAAAAAATGTTGTTAATTTCCCAAATTCAAAAAAAAAAGAACATAAGATTTCAGCCCTTTCAGACTTTCGGAGTCATCAAACCTCCAAAAGTCTGAAAGGTCTGAAAAGTGGTTGACAGAAGCATCCTTTTAGTGAACCAGAGTATTCAGAGGTAGTGAACACCTAAAGGCCGACAAGGTCAAAAATGGCACAAAGGCTGAAAGGTCGAAGAGACTTCTGGTAGGGCTTTGTCTGAGGACAAATATTTTTGGCGAGCAAAAATGCTGACATGTCTGAAAAGATTGAAAATAAGGATTGAAGGGTGTTCACTTTGATGCTTCAGAGATTAGGAATGTTTTGGTGTGAGACAACACCAAAATGTCAAAATGGAGCTAGCACTTAGAGTTTTTTTATCATAGCGAGCGCTCTGAAAGTTTCAGACCCTGAAGGTCTGAAACTAGGGTTGATAGTCGGACTCAAAAAGAGAGTCTAATGGTGAGTTTGACCACAAACTTTCCTAGGGATGCAAGGTGACTACCTTGACAATCCCCAAGGCTAAAAAAGGCTGACTCAAAGAAACCTAAACCTAAGGACCAAGCTGAAAAGGTCAAAAATGCAAAACCCTAAACCTAGGATGAAACAAGAAAGCCGAAAACAAAGAGACGCCAAACTAAAACCCAAAAGAGGGAAAGAAACCACCTACCTAGGAGATGAAAGACTTGATGATGACCAGCATGGAGGTGGCAGCCAAGCAATGAAAAGGCAACGAGCGTTGAAAAAATAGGTAGAAAAGTAGAGGAGCGAAGGCAAAGTGAGGGTTCAAAAAACCCTCCTGCCTTTTATAGGCTTTGCAGGGTTGCTGATGTAAGCACCCCACAAATCAGCCTTTCAACCTTTTCAGTGGTCTCAAACCTCTGAAAGGCTGATAACCCCAAAAGGCTAACTCCCACAAGAGTCAAACTTTGCAGGGGTGCAAACCACCGAAAGGTCCAAAAAAGGGTCAACCGAAAAGTCGTGCTTCTCGCTCCACCGGGACTTTTGCACTTTCAGACCTCTGAAAGTGCGATAGGGCAACAAGGTTGAAAAGGCCAAAAATAAGGAAAACTAAGGAAAAAGACCCCTAAAGATTATAAAAAATGAGACAAGCAGAAAGTAGAAGGGGGGCCCCTGAGGCCATAAGGGCCATTAGGGGAGCATGGTTGTGGAACCACAACAAATAGCCCAAAAAAAGAATAGAAAATGACTAGACTTCCAGAGCTAGCCTGTCTGGAGGCAGCCTCGATTTACAATGAGCCTAGAATAAAGATCTTCGGATTCAATATGTTCCTTATCATCACCAAGGTTGAGAAAACCATAATGTCTGCATCCAGTGTGTGAGAGCATGAGTTCATATTCCCCAAGAAATCATTTCCGTGAGCTCCCATCGATGATCAACCCATTATTTCCAGATCACTACCCACCAATCAAAATTTGACCATAAGCCAATTTAACCTTGCTCTATTGCTAGGCAAGCATTGATAGCCCCGATAGAGGTTGTTAAAGTCACCCTTTCCTGACTGCAGATGAGCTTTGGTAGAAGTGCTTAAACTTCATAGGAGGGCTCTTAGACTTGATTTGCTTTAAGTTTTAGACCAATTCCTTTGAGAGTATCCGTTCATCAGTAGATTTTATTTAGTGTGGACTACTTCAATGCTCCTTATAGCTTTGTAAAAACATCAGTTGTCACTCTTTCATCCCCTTTTTTTTGGAAAACTGGGGCAGTGCTTAGATTGTGTCATCCTATTTTTGAGCATCTCTTTGTTCATCTTATCTTTATGTGTTCCTCCCTTTTATTTTCTCGCTCTTTTCTTTTAGTCTACATTTTAGTCAGGGAAGGGTTTTGACTTTCAGGCTTCCTTTGTGACCATGGGCATTTCCTGGCGCAAATTGGAATCTTACCTTGGGAAGCCCATGGCTCGGAGTCCCCTTTTGTTTAAATGTGTTCCAATGTTGAGGATGGTTGATTCTGGTAGGCTCCCTGAGGAGTCCGAAAAGGAATAACCTTTCCTCTGATCCCTGTATTTGGCTCACTGCAAGATGGAACTACTTCCATATTCTAGACCGTGGGAAGATTTACTCATGCCTGGGCTACCTAAAAGGACCACCAAATTTGAAAGCACTGACCTCCTGCAAATAAAAGACCCAAAGAAAAAACATGAACAACAAGACTAACTGAAAACCCAAAAAAAACAATATAGTACAAGAATATACAGTAAAGTACAAGGGACCAATCAAGACCCAAAATAGTGCTTTAGAAACTGGCCATTGACTGGTAACGGGACCAATTCTCCATCAAGATAACTAATCTGAAAGGTATTTTATCCCAGGATCTCATAAATTTGGAATGGGCCTATCCACAGATGTTGGAACTTGGTGTGGCTACTTGGTTTTTCTTTTGCTTTGTCCCACATTAGGACCAGATTAGAAATTCAAAAAGCTTTTACAGTTTCTCTTTTGTCAAACCATCGCTTGACAACAACCTGGTGTTTGGCCACATGTTCCAGGGCCATAGTTCATTTTTCTTCAAGGTTCAACAAATTCATGAGGCAAATCTACACCTATTCCTCACCCTCGACATATTGAGCCATGAACCTCAAGATTGGTATTTTTAGGTTCATTAGAAAGACGGGCTGTAAACCATACACCAACTGGTAGGGAGAGGTCCCTAGGGCATTCTTGATTCTGACATGATCTGTCCATAAAGCATATTTCAACTGGGTGTGTTAGTCTCTGGGATTATCATCCAACAGACATTTGATTACCATTGTTAGGTTCTTGTTGGTTGACTCAGTGACTTTGTTCTCTTATGGGTAGTAATTGGATGAGAATTTTAGAATTACCTGATTCTTAAAGGCCCATTGAATGAGACTCGCAGATGAAAAGTAGGGAGCATTATCACATACTAGGAAAAAGGCCTTGCCAAACCTCATGATAATGAACTCTTCCAGGAATTTGGTGATCACCTTAGTGGTATAATTTTTCATAACTTGCACCTCTATCCAGTGCGTACAGTAATCGATTGTAGTCAAGATGTATCAGTGGCCTGCTGAGGATGGAGGATTGATCATTCCTAAAAAATCTAGCCCCTGTTGGGCAAATGGACACACTTCGTATACCAGTTGTAAGGGCATTGCTGGATGTCTTTCTTGAATGGCGTTGGTTTGGAAAACATGCCAAGAGCACACATGCTTGTGAGTATCTTTAAATAGAGTTGGTTAATAATAGCTGGATCTTAGTATCTGATGAGCCATAGCTTTCGCCAATCCATGTCTAGTACCATACTTATCATGAAATTCTATGAGAACTACCTCAGCTTCTGTTTGATCTAAACATCATAGATACAACCCATCATCATTGTGTTTGTAGAGCTTCCCATTTTTTAGATTGTATGAACTACTCTTATTCTTCAATGCTCTCCACTGGGAACCATTCAATCCTTCTGGACAACAATTTTACAGCAAGTAGTAAACTATGTCTTGATACCATATGTCAGTGACTATGCCCTCATTAGTGTACACCTGGCACACCAACCCTTGTTCTGTTTTGGCCATCATCTTGGTGAGGCCTTGGCCTCTCACCAGTTTCATTGGTTGGATCTCGATGTTGAACTCTTGCAATATTGCCATCCATTTCCCTCTTCATTCCTTGAGTTCATTTTGCAGTAGTAAGGATTTGATTGTTGGATCTGGGGCAATAGCAACAACCTTACTCCGTAAAATATAGTGCTTGAATTTCTTGATAGCTTTGACCAAGGTGAAAGATTGTTTATCCAAATTAGGATATTTGAGTTTTGCATTCTTCAATGGGCAACTCATGAAGGCAATCGGCCTTTCGTCTTCACCTTCTTTCTTCTACATGAGGATCCCTGCACATGAATGTTCTGAAGCAAATGAGTACACTTTAAATGGTAGAAGATAATCAGGACTAACCAAGACTGGATTAGTGGCAATGGATGTCTTGATTTCTTCGAAGGCATCTTTAGCTAGAGTGTTCCATTTGATTTTAGCATCCTTCTTTAGCATATCATTTAAAGGGTGCACTATCTCTGCAAAACCACTGATGAACTTCCTGACAAAGTTGATTTTCCTAAAAAAAGACTTCAATTCCTTCCTGCTATTTGGTGGAACCAATTTAAGGATAGCTTCAAACCTTTTGGGGTTAATTGACATGCCTGTCTCAAATATAATGTGTCTGAGGAGTTTTCCTTAAGTCACCTCGAAGACACACTTCTTAGGATTCAAATAAATCCCATAACATCGACACCTTTTCAAAACCTTTCACAAATCTTTGATGCATTCTGCCCGGTTTCTAGAGAAAACTATGATGTCATCCATGTATATAACAATGCACTTGTTGACCAGACCCATGAATGCCTCATGCATAGCCTGTTGGAAAGTAGCTCCTGCGTTGATCAGACCAAACAGCATGTGGCGATAGGCAAATGTTCCCCACTTTGTAGTGAAGGCTATTTTTAGGCGGTCTTCTTCCTTCACCATGACTTGGTTGTATCCTAAGTATCCATCTGGAAAGAACATCATTTGGGAACCATTTACCACCTATAACACTTCATCTAAGGAAGGCAAAGGATAATTATCCTTCTGAGATGATCTGTTCAAATTTCTAAAATCCACGTAGAGTCAGACTTCCCCACTTTTCTTCTTTATAGGGACAAGATTAGCGACCCAAGTTGAATGTCGAATATGAAAAATTATCTTGGCACCAAGCAACTTCTGCACTTCTTTTTGAATTACTGGCTCAATCACGGGGTTTACTGGCCTTTGTCTCTAGCAGAAAGGTTTAGCATCTAGGTTCAGCGGGATGTTGTGGATAATAACACTGGGATCATAGGTTTTCAGATCCTCATAGCACCATGCTATGACATCTTTTTATTCAATGAGTAGTTTGACCATCTGTTTCTTTTCCTCTGGTGTGCCAACTTTGCCTATATGAACCTCCCTGGGTTTGAGCTTTGTTCCTAAGTTGTAGAGTTCACAATCATCTCCGCCTACTACTGGTGTTTTCCCTCTCTCCTGAGCATGTTCATCTTTGTCAAAAATTCTCTCTAGAGCCACCATACCTTTCAAGATGGAATTGGTTTTCAAGTTCAAAATCCCTAAGTCATCAGACTCCTCTATTTCCTCTTCTTCTTTGTCAATGTTTTGCTTGTCAAAGATCCCTGCTTTCATAATGAATTCTAAGATTTGTTGATCATCTTGAAATACCTGGAAGTTTTTGATGTTGTCAAGAATGGTCGATACAGCCACGATTTCTACAGATAATTTCTTCAATTTTGACTTCTCTAGAGGTTGTAGGCAGCTCACAGACACTGCTAAAGCATCGGTGATAGTATTCTTTCTCCTCAGGATGCTCTGAATGTTAAAGGCTTCAAAGTCTTTGATTAGGTCCCAAATGTAGTTGTGGTATGAGACTAATCATTTGTCAGTGCAGAAATACTAGCTCTTGATCTGTCAAACTATCAATTATGAGTCACCTTCCACTATTATTGCTTTCACTTTCTTCTCATGTGCCAGGAGGAGACCATGAGTTAGAGCCTTGTACTCGGCAACATTGTTGGTGCAGTGGAATTGCAACCAGTAAGTAGCATAGTATGAACCCCCATGAGGGTTAACTAATTCGATCCTAGCTCTTGCTCCCAGCTTGCACTTGGAGCCATCGAATTGAAGTTTCCATATTGTATGATTTTTGTTAGAAGATGTCTTGACTTGGGGTTCCAAGATTACTCCTAGTAGAGGGGTCTCGATTCATGGTTTTGCAGGGGCTATAAGCGATGACAGACCTTCCCCACTCAAAATTTCTATCTCTCCTTTATCTAAGATTTCTCTTTTTGAAAGGGGAACCCACTTCATCTTTTGTTTATTCTTGACATCGCACCCAACTTCATGGCACAGAGGTAGGTAGCCATTATCAAAAGAGCTCCAGTCCTCTTGTATAAAGCATTCAATCATAGGGCCCAGGGGTTCTTCATTGAGTGGAGATTCCTCCTCACTTGAATGAGTTGCTAGATTCTCAAGAGGATTGGATACACCTGATATCTGGTTAATAACTCAGACCACCACCTCTTGGCAACTCTGGTATGTGAACTCTGAATGGTTTGTCTAATGAAGACGACAATACCCAAGTAGCATCACTATGCTGGGGTCAGTGTCTGGGCCCAAATGTCTCATGTTCTTTTTCATACCATTTATGAATTATGCTATAATTTCTTTAGACACTTGAGCATCTATCAAACCTTGAACGGGGCTATTGTCAGAGTCTTCTCCCTCCTTGAGCTGAAATGTGAACACCTTGTCAAAATGGTACACTCCTAGGTCAGCTTGTGAGAACAAAACTTCATTCAGGGCATTGTACTCAGTTATCATTTGTTTGAGCTTGGGCTCTACATCTATCTTAATCTATTTATTGAGCCCCTTCCATGGTAACCAAAGTTGGGTGAAGTCCGTGGAGAACCACCCTCTCAAAGATTGGGTCCATTCTCAGCTGAGTAGCATGCCATAAGTCTTGGGGATGTCTACCACATGAACATTGATGTAGTCCTAGATCCTAGGATCGACTATTAGCTGAATACATGTGTCTTTCAAGACCCCAATGATTTTGACTTCCATTTTTTCAAGCTGGATCACCACATGATTCGTTGGCTGAGGATTCATCCCTAGCCTCCAGCATATGGACAATGGCATCACATTACACAAAGCACCTAAGTCGATTAAGAAATTATGCAAGTTTTTTCCAAATATTTTGAGGCTAAGCAGGAATGGGGGCACTTCTACCCTATCTTTGAACATGGTCGGCATTGCCTCTGTTGCATTTATATTAGATACATCTTGGGCTTTATTGCTAGGTGAGACTGACTTAGAATGATCCAAGGTCTTTGGGAGGGCTTCCCTTTGAGTGGGACAACTCTACACAATATCATACATTGACATATTCATTCTAACCTTTTTTTAGTTCTTCTATTGCACTGTATCTTTCGTTGGCCCAGACTGGGTTTTTTGATGCGGCTGGTTGATATGTTGTTGTCTAAACAACAATGGTATTAGGTCTCCTTGGGGGCATAGGATTATTATTGGCCCTTGGGTTAGGTGGAGTGGGCTACATACTCAGAGGAATGCCATTCTTCAAGGTCTCCTTCCTGCTTCTCAAGTTGTGGGTATTTCTATTGTTGTTCTGGAAGGCATGGACTTCGGAATACTCTGGTTGGATTTCTTGGTTGAATGGGAAAACAAACTCTTCCTTTGAAGTGTTATTGACCAGGGCTTCATTTGAACTTGGGTCATATGACTCAAATACCATGGCACTGAAGTGGGCCTGGGAACCCTCAGGATCCTGAGTTTGATTATTTGATTCCCCCCTATACTCATAATTTGGTTGATACATGATGGGACCTTGGGTGTAGCTAGCTTCTGATGAACTGAAGAAATTGGCATTGTTCATGGGGATACTACCATTGTTTAGACATGTATTCCAAGTCTAATTTTTCCTTTGTTGCCCAAACGGTTTGTCTTGAGAGCCATTCCCATAACCTCCTCCACTATTGTTATTGTTATTGTTGTAATTGCCATAATTACGATTTTGATTTTGAGAGTAAGTATTCGGGATAGCAACTGGCCGTGGATAATTTCCTTGACTTCGAGTTGGGTTGAGCTTCATTCGTGTGATCTCCCTGGTCAATTGGGATAGTTTCCTCTTCATGGCATCCAACTCATTGACTAGAGCTTGGTCTAGTTCATTTGGGACAATGACCTTTTGCTCACACAAGGCTGCTCTGTGTGTATCATACCCCAAGTATGTGATAGTCAACGGTGGGGCAGAAACATATGGAGTTGGTATCAGGTTGATCTTTAGGGTTTGTTGCATTGGCAATTGATTATTTGTTGTGAATGGACTAGTCACAATAGCATTCCCCACTATGAGAGGGATGCCATAGTTTCCACTTGCCCGCGGGTCCATTTGTTGAGTGAACAAGATAGCTTCATCGCACACTTTCTCCAAAGTGTCAATATCTCCAGGGGGCAACCTTTTCACAAATATAGACGTTAGTGGGTCCAAGGCATGCAAGTACACTTTTATGGAAGCACCAACTGGTACCATGTATGGAGCCTCAAGCTTCTAGTACATCTTGTGAAAATGGTGATTGAACATAGCGATAGATTTTTTGAGGTCTTTTCTCACCGAGATGAACTGATGATGGAGAGTTGCCGGATCCACATATAGTTTGAACTGATTTAGGAACTTTGTTTTGAAATCTTTCTAGGTAGCAATGGATCCTCATGGAAAATTCAAATACCAATTATATGTGAACTCCCCCAGTGTGTAAGGGTAGAGGCGGCACATGACGTCTTGATGAGAAATTTCTTTCTGATTGCACAATTCCTTGAATGCATGGACGTGTTCTTTCGCTATCCTGGATTCTCCATAGATGAAACGTGGATAGAATTTCTTAGGATTTTTGGGCAGCTAATGGAACTATCCCTGCAAGTTCAATGGTGAACTTTGAGCATTTGCAAAAAAGCCATTGGGGCTGGTAGTGGTGCTAGAAGGAGGGCCCTCAAAAGGGACACCCCAGAATATTGGATGGAAGTCCAATCTTTTTCTTTTCTTTGTTTGGGCTATTTGTTGTGGTTCCACAACCATGCTCCCCTAATGGCCCTTATGGCCTCAGGGGCCCCCCTTCTGCTTTCTACTTGTCTTGTTTTTTTTCATCTTTAGGGGTCTTTGTCCTTAGTTTTTCTGTGTTTTTGGCCTTTTCATCCTTGTCACCCTATCGCACTTTTGGAGGTCCGAAAGTGGGAAAGGTCCGGTGGAGCGAGAAGCACGGCTTTTCGACTGACCCTTTTTCAAACCTTTCGGTGGTTCGCACCCCCGAAAAGCCTGACTCTCATAGGAGTCAGCCTTTCGGGGGTCTCAGACCTCTGAAAGGCCAACAACCCCAAAAGGCTAACTCTCATGAAAGTCAGACTTTTCAGGGGTGCGGACCACCAAAAGGTTTGAAAAAGGGTCAGCCAGAAAGCCATGCTTCTCACTCCACTAGGCTTTTCACACTTTCGGACCTCTGAAAGTGCGATAGGGTGACAAGGCCAAAAAGGCCAAAAATAAGAAAAAACTAAGGACAAAAACCCCTAAAGATGACAAAAAATGAGACAAGCAGAAAGAAGAAGAGGGGCCCCTGAGTCCATAAGGACCATTAGGGGAGCGTGGTTGTGGAACCACAACAGGGTTGTTGACTGATAATGAAGGGCTAGGATTAACTCAAAATGGACTTATTGGACAAATGAGTGAGACAATTGATGGGCTACATGATAGAGATGATTGAATAGATAACTTTGTTGATTGAGAGTGAACTGGTTGCAAGATTTAAGACTGAAAATGTAACTAATTACATTGATGAGAAGACAGAATTGATTGAAAAGAGGAATTGTTAGTCAGTGGCAGTTAGAGGGGTGGAAGTGAAGAATATAATTAGAATTAAATAAGTATTTAATCATGCATGAGGGAGAATAAATAAATTAAATAATTTATTTATTGTTAGAAGAATAAGTTTGCATTGGGGAAATAGAATAATTAAATGAATTAGATAATTTATTTAATTTTAGAAGCCATAGTTAGTAAATTAAATAATTAAAATAATTATTTAATTATGGTGACAAAAACAAGAATTGATTTAATTAAATAACATCACTATTTAATCAAATTTTAGAGAAAGATAGTGTAATCAGGTAATAATAGGATCAATAGAAACTTGCAATAACATATAAGATCTCAACCACAAAGAGATTGTTAGAGCAATTAGTATTCTCAATATTCAAGAAAGGATGCAAGAAAAACAATAAGCATAATCAATCAAATATTATCAAATCAATCCAAAACATGAATACGCAAACCATAAAATCCTTTCACGATGTTCTCCTTCTCATGCAATGTGGGCTCTCAAAATTGAGCTCAAAATTGTGCAAGCATAAGAATTCAAAGAAATTGTGGTTACCAAAATCAAAGGTTTGACTCTGTATTTATAATATTTTAGGGGTTTCAACCAAGAATCCATGATTGAAGGGTTGATTGACTGTGATTGAGGAGTTAAACTCAGAGTGAATGAGAGTTCAACTAAGTTGATTGCTTAGTTTAACAAGATTGATTGATCTGTCGACAAATAGATTGGAGAGATGACTTGAATGGACTGGTGCATTAATTGATTGCATGTATGAGTCAACTGACTGCATGGATTAGAAGACTAGATTGATGGAAGACTTAACTGATTGTTGAGGGAGGAATTAACAATGTAGATTAAATAGTTAAGAGAGGGAATTGTGGAGTTAAGAGCTCTGATTGACAAGCTAACTCAACGTGAGTGTGCGTTAGAATTTAAGAGGATAATTATGATTTAAATAAATAAAATATTATTTATTTGCACACGTGGATATATTTTATAAATAAATAATTACATATTTATTTATAAGAGGGATTCTTAGTTGTAATTAAATAAATATAATTTATGTAATCATGAGAGGGGAATAATTATTTTAATTAAATAAATATCATTTATTTAATCATGAGATAGAATTTGATTTAATTATTATTGAAATGCAATAATTAGGAGGGGGAACATTAATTAAATTTGGTAATTTAATTAATAATTATAAGGTAGGGTATAATTAAATAAGGTTATTTATTTAATTATATTATAGATGAACAGATGATGAATTAATTGTTTAGAATTTTAATAATTAAAGTAATGAATTAAAATCACTTAATTATGAAATTAGGGAGAAATGGTGATTTCTTGATCTTAGAATATATGGTAGAATGACACGATTAATTAAATAATAAAGGTTATTTAACAATTCAGGAGGAATGTTAGTAATGTCATTGTGTTAGAGCAATAGCCCATTTTTAAGTGTCTACATTTTTCCCCTCTTTGATACAATACATTTTAGGTGTTGTTTCAAAGGATAATAAAAATTATGCCCCAACAGGAACAATGTGACAACAAGGTAAATGATGCCCCCTGAAGAGATTATTTGTGCAATAAATACATGAATGATCTCTTGAAAGAAGATTTAGATTAAATGATACCAGAAAAGAAAAATTAGTAAGAAGTGAAGAATGTTGGTAAATTGCATGATGACTATTCGATCAATATTGGACATAGAAATTATTGATAAGAATCATGTATGGTTTTAGGAAGGACCCATCCTATATAAGACTAGCTACAATGTTTGGTTTCAGGGAAGACCTACCCTGTATAAGACAAGTGACAATGTCTTGTTTTAGGAAAGATACATCCTGTATAAGACAAATTAAGATGGAATGAACAACCAATTGATTTGGTTGATTTGAACCTTGATTTGACCATTTTGACAAATACATTAAGTGATAGAAGAGATTTGATTAATATAAGAGATTAGACTGATATAATATATTAGTAAAGAAACTTTAGAAGATGATAGAAAGGGGGTGAAAGAATGATTATGAATTCTTGATTGAAACCCTTAGTTTATAGTAAGTAGAGAGCTTAATGCTTTAATAACCATGCTTTTGATTTCCAACTGATTTGAGCTATTTATTTATCATCATTGAGCCACTATTATTATAGAAAAAATAGATACCATTCTACCAAGATATGAAAGATCTAGGTACGATTATCCTCTTGCATTTAAAATAGACATGTTGAATAGACAAGGAATGTGGGTCAATCCATCTAGGTCAAGCATTTAGAGTTGAGATATGTGTGGTGTATCACAACCGAAGTATCCAGTGCAATGTTGCAAATTGGATATTTATATATGGATGTGAAGGCTCTTATTTCAGACACCCAGATTGCTCTTTTAAGACTTAACAAAAAATATTCCACAAACAGAAAACAAAGAAAAATAAGTCATCAACCATCACAGCATCTCTAAATCACTTGTGGACATCTTAGAGATGCGTAAGAACATGAGTTGCAAAGATCAAGACATAATAAGACTAACTTGACTCAACAAGTTGCAGTTGTACTGATTATGTGTCTATGTTTTTGCAGTAGTTTGGACATTTGAATTTTGATGTATTGTTGATGCTATCTGATTTCAAGAAAAAAGGTACCCCTTCTAAGACTACTCCGTCTTATTTTGAGTGTTCCTTCCCTTGTCTAAGACAACATGATTTTTGAAAAAATGCTTTGTTGTGGGACTGATTGATAGATAAGATAGTTTTGGCAGTGTAGTTGAGGACTTGTTGACTAGTTTTGACTATTTTGACTTGGTTACGATGAAGCTCATATGTGTTGTATGTCTTTGTTCAATGCCTGGTTTTGAAATGCCAAAGACTTGGTCATGTACAAAGGAGAGTTATTGCAAGATTTTTGCTATTGTTTTTTGATTTGTTTGGTTGTCTTCGATAATTTTTTGAATCTTTTGCAAATGTTTTTGGTCCATCATAGGGTTCGTATGTTTGGAGTTGAGGTATGTGTGGCATATCACAAAAAGTGAAGGCTCTTATCACAGACACCCTTAACATGGTCACCTTTAGATGAATGTTTTATATTTTTTGATGTTTTTTATTGTTTTGAAGGTTTTTCTATATTTTTGGCATTTTAGAGGATGATTTTTTGTTGTTTTTGTTGTTTTAAAGGACTCTTTTTTAATTTTTCAGAATTTTTTTTGCAACTTTTTTTGGTATTTTTTAAGTACTCTTTTAAATCACTGCATGAGGTGAAAGAAATATGTCAATATTTATTGTCAAACATGATTGTATTCATTTTCCCCAGTGTCTAGCAAGGCATGGATCATTATCAATGGATGAATGAGCTGATGGGATGGTAATGGATAGGTGAAGGATTGGTGAATCAGATTTGATTTGGATGCAAGGACTATCTCACAATGGAATAACATGTTTACCCAAGATAAGGGACCAAATATGTGGCTATGTA
The DNA here is from genome assembly GCA_027943335.1 of Chamaecyparis obtusa. Lineage (NCBI taxonomy): Eukaryota > Viridiplantae > Streptophyta > Pinopsida > Cupressales > Cupressaceae > Chamaecyparis > Chamaecyparis obtusa. The sequence goes on from BSBK01001976.1 coordinate 1,827,169, forward strand.
GAAAATGACATGACACCTTGATTCACATGGGATCTACGGGGAATGGACATGTCAAGATACTTTTGAAAATATGTTCTTCTTTTTTGTCCTTAATTTTGATCAAGACCAAGGAAGGGATTTAGGATAAGCAATATGAAACATTGCAATGGATGATAAAAGTAAGGGATAGATAAGACAAAGGATTATTGTAGGGTGTGAATAGGATGTATGAAGCCTTGTCAAGATCAATGATGGAAAAAAAAGGATATGGATGGATGTAAGACTATGAAGGATGTGATAGGTATGATTGCATTAATGAAACTTGGCCCCAAGTGTAGACGGTAATGGATTACACATGACACATGTTTGCCAAGAATTTATCATGGCACTTTCCCAAGGTGCCACCATAGGATGAATTATTTCTCTTGATATTTTTTTGTGTCACGCAAGGTGCATGTTTACCATGTTTTCACCAAGGTAACCATTTTATTTCTTTTTTCTTTTTTTTAACATTTTTGGAAGACAATGGACGTAGGAAATGACATGAAGGAAGGACTCAAGCATCTTGTTCCTTGGGTATTATTCATCAAGGATGTGTTGTAATGAGCCATGGTTGTTGGAAAGTATACTCAAAGATATTGATAGGGTGATGGAAGAAGGGGATGAAATGGATGAAAAAATGGACTAGGGTAAGAGTTTATGCATAGGATTGGATAAGTGGGATGGAATGATGGAAAATAGGTGTTGGATAGTAAATTTAGTATTGGAAGACTTGTGTATGGGTGTATGGGAATGTTGGCAAGATCAATGTTGGCACACACCTTGAGGGGTGGTGGAGTGATGGAAAGAAAATTGATTTTGGATTTTCGGATTTAGGTGGAGGAGTGGACATGGATTTTGGGACACAAGGAACCAAAATGGATGAATTAGGTGATGGAGTATATAAGGTAGTGAATTTTAAGACATAGGGACCCAAAATAGATTTGGAAGATGGAAGACATTTATGTGGGGGTTTGATGGGAGCCTTTGGAATAGAAAGCTTGGATGCCAATTTTGATTTTTCTTTGGAACATTGTGCTTCAAGGAGCTTCTTGGGAATCCACATGGTTTTAAATTTTTCATTCTTTTGTGGGTCCTTAGAATGCATTTATTTCATAAGGGATTTAGAAACCCATATAGCCTTTGACTTTTCTTTTTTCTTTATTAGCCTTTGTGGCCTTTTGGATATTTATTTTTTGCTTTGGATCATATTTTTCTTTATTTTTGCATGTCGATTAGATATGACATGTTGATCCTTGATTGTATGTGGATTGCTTGACTTATGGATTTTATGCTTGGCATCTAAATTTCTTGGAAGGGAAGTGATATTAATGGGTGGATAGGCATTGTATGGAAGATTTTTGGATGGGTCGATGGTTCTCAAAGATGTGTGCCTTTGTTAACTTGCATGTGGGAAAGGGTAAGTGGATTGTGAATTAGAGGATGGAGGAATATATGAACCCAAGATGGATGGAAGGAAAGAGGGGGAAGGTATATGCTTGGGTTTATATGGGGGAATTTTGGATGTAGAGGTGATATCAACATCTTGATGGTGAGCTATATAGTTAAGGCCCTGATAACATGAATTTTCTTTGATATCAAGGGGTTCTAATATACCTTGTTCATTGAGGTCTAACCCTTTTCCTTGATAATGCATTTTCTGTCAAATATTATTAGCAATTGGATACTGATTATTTATAAAACAAGATGTGAATCCATTTTGAGGTGGAGGAGGTACATATGGAATAGTATGACTACAAAGTAGACCAAATCGAATGAATGTGGATGAACCAAGTTGATATTTAATAGGCTCATTATTAACGTGGATAGAGTTTATGGGATCTTGGGGTGGACATGGGATATTATGACATGGACATGGAGGGATGATGTGATCTTGTGGTGGACATGGAGGATTACTTTGACCTTGACATGGAAGAGGATCATTGGATGGAGTATAAGGGACATCGTGGTCTTTTTTAGGGAGTGGATTATGAATGGGACTTAGAGGAATTATTTTCTCTTGAGATGGAAGGGGATCATGCTGGACATGAAACAAATGGATAAGGGAGTCATCATGAGATTGTGGCAATATGGCATCTTGGTAAGTTGATTGGTCATTCTTTGTATCTTGATCTTGACCAATTTTAGGACTTGTTTCTTTATATGTTGGATTATTCTCTTGACATAGTATATCTATGGTAAATTATTGAAAGGACTCGATGCTTGGACATGATGGGGATGGACCTTGACTTGGACTCAGTGGAGTATGTTTACTTGGGAATGGGGCACCTGATGGTATTGGGTCTAAGACTGTTTAGTTTTACAAGGGACCTGCACTAAAGGATGGAGTAGTTGGGATTTGTATTATGGATAGCCCTTGTGGTTAGATTGGAAATGTTTCATTATTGAATGCATCGCTAGGAGGAGATAGTGGGAGATCTGGAGATTGCTTGTGGAACTATGCTAGACATAGGTATATTATTTTGATCATGTTTGGGAATGGTGTCTTGACATATATCCAACTCCTTATTAGGTGAATTACTGGAAAAAAAAATTATTAGTAACAACACAATCATTTTCTAGACTTCTTATATTGACGGTATTAATTGTCAAATTAGGGTCTGTGTGAGGCCTCACCCCGTACCATCATTTCAGAGTAGTCTATTTGCACCTTATGACTATCTAGATGATACATTATTTTATCATGTTGGACTATTTGGATAGAGACTTTATATTTTTTATGCTATGTGATGACCTGTGATTATGTGGATGATGATTTAGGGCTTATTTTCATGCTTTGATTATCAGGTCTTGATTTATGGTATTTGATGAATCATTTAATTTAGAATAATATGCTTTAATTTTATGTTTATGAAAGAAAATTCTATGTGAGATGATCATGGTTAATGAGTTAGGTTAATTGATATAACATTGTGTTCTTAAATTAGCTTGCTTTGAATTAAAGAAATGAATTATTGAAAATTATGCGATTATCATGTGATTAAGTGTTGATGCAAATGAGAATTTCATGATGTATTTGAGTTTGATTATTATGATTTATTTTATATGTATATGATCTTTCATGAGCTACTAATATGTTATCTAGTGTGCAAGATATGACCATGGATTAAATAAGGGGAAATTAAAGATGGATGCATGTAACAAATCTTGTAAATACAAGGTTATCTCCAAAGGGAGAAATAACCTCGTTGTTATGAATAATGTTGTAAAGTAATGTTTGATTGTATTATTTAATTGTGTTTATTTTATTTTTAAAAAATTAATGTCCACTTGGCATGCCATGTGTGTAGTGATGTGTTGTAACTTTATGTGGTGTCAATTGGCACATGTGTTGTGAGTTGGCACGGCCAAGTGCATTGTTTATTATTTGTCTTCCACCTTTGAGTCACCTTGTAGAATCCCAAGGTTAGGTATCTTGGTTGTTGAGCCTTGGGAGAGAATCTTATTTTAAATTTTTGTGAGTCAACTCTTATTGGACTTTTGAGGGGCTAAAAGTAACCCTAAGGGTTAGTTAGGGTTAAAATAAGATAATCTCATAGGTTTACTTTGGGTTGGGGGTCAAATTTTGACCAATAGGATTTTTTTAGATCATTTTTGCCTCTTCTAAAAATGCCTTTTTGGAAGGTGCCAAATTTGGGAAGTGTGGCATGCCTTCCTCTCTTTTCAATTTTGAATTTCCCTCTTGTTGGAGAGAGAGCCCTTGGATAGTTTATTATCTTTGAGGTTAGGTAGGGTTTTCCTTTTTAGTAGGATGAAGAGGAATTTGGTAGGCTGATTGCCCACTCTCCAATTTTGGATACTTCTAGTGGAATTAGTAGGTTTTGGTGGACTAGCAAGGAAGGATTGTAGGAAAGGGAGCTCTTCTCAAACCCTCACTACCATATCTTAGAGTAAGGTTGGTTACCTTGTCATGGAAGACTCTTTCTTTTATTTGTTGGAAAAATGCAGATTTCTTTGTTGTGTTATTGTAATGGTTTGTGAAACTTTATGCTTGCTTTCATGGCTTCTTGTTATGTGTATATTTATTGGTTTTGTTTTAGTTTTTTTGTTTTATTGGGGTGTGCAAGGCCAAACTCACCATTTGGAGGGAAGAGAGCCTTAATGGGTGAAGGGCTTAAGTTGGGAATGTCTATTTAGTGTAGAGTCTTTCCTCAAGGAGGAAGGGGATGAAGCATGGATGTATGGGCTCAATGTTGTCATTTTGTTGTATACTTATTTAGGGGTCATAAGGGTTGTAATTTGTGTATGGAAATGGAAGGGTTGGTACTTTTGGTTATGGCCTTGTGAAGGCAATGGTTATGGATTTTGGGCCTTGTTGAAGGCATGGTTTCACTTTTGAATGGCTTCTCCCACTTGGGTACTTTCCACCTTCACCCCTCTTATGGGTCCAAGGTGATCCATTGTGTAAATATCCTTGGGATGGGAATTTTATATTTTCATGTACTTGTTGGTTTTTATGTGTATGTGTGTTGAAGCTTGTGTGTAACCCTCATCCATCTTTGTTTCCCCAAGCTCGGGGGTGGCCATGTAATGGCCTAGGTTGGGAGATGAGCCTCCATGGTCTTGTGGCTTCTTTTTGCAAATTTTCAAAAGAATGAGCTTGTCGGTTTTAATGGAGAAAATGAAGATTTAGTCTACTTCCTACTTGTAGTTTTTGTGTTGAAAAGGGCTAAAATTCCTTGTGTTGAAAGTTGTACAAAAAAGCATGTAAATGCCTATAGCATGTTATATGCTTGTAAAAATCTTGTATTTAATTGTATAATGTTTCTCCTATTATTTCTATGTATTTTGAAGCAAGAAAAATGTAAAAATTATGAATTGATTAAGCTTGAAAAGAAATGTGTTAGTTGTTTTGTTTACTTCGTGAATGAAAAAGTTGCATTTTTCCTTTGTATGCAAATCCTTCTCCTATGTACTCAAGTTTATTTTCTAGTATGTTTTGAAAAGAAAAGGAAAATGTAGCATTTACTTGTTTATAGCCTTAGTAGAAATGTTTCAGTTTCCATGTTATGTTAGCTCAAAAAGTATGTATATACACCTATGTATATATACTTTGGTATATATACATAGTTGCATATAAACTTGAAAAAAAATGCTCTATATTAATGCCTTAGTAAAAATAGTTTATCATGTGCATCTATTTCTATTTATATTTATATGAAAATATATATACATTTGTGTGTGTGTGTGTGTGTGCTAGCCATATATACACACATATCTATATTCTATATATATATACTTAATATGGATACTCATGTTAAAATCCATATTCTCCTAAAAAAAAGTATATATATATATATATATATATGTATATATGTATATGTATATATGTATATATGTATATATATATGTATATACATATATATATACATATATACATATATCTATACATATATACATATATCTATACATATATACATATATATATACATATATACATATATATATACATATATACATATATATATACATATATACATATATATATACATATATACATATATATATACATATATACATATATATATACATATATACATATATATATACATATATACATATATATATACATATATACATATATATATACATATATACATATATATATACATATATACATATATATATACATATATACATATATATATACATATATACATATATATATACATATATACATATATATATATATATATACATATATATATATATATATATATATATATATATATATATATATATATATATATATTATGTTAAACATTTTATAACCAAACTATATAAAAAATTACCTGCGAGTGAAATTTAAAAAAAAAAATTAAAACCAAATAATCTCTTGACGTGTGGGGGTTCCAGCCCCTTTGGGGACGACGGGACTATGCTCACTATAGCCTCACTAGGGTGTGGTGGCACAGCCCACCGCATCCCTATTGGGGATCAGTAGTCCTGCCCACCATCACCCTTTGGGTGGCGGCGTGCAAGGCCCCTACTACTCAATGGGGTGAGGAGGGTTGTAAGCCCCCACATGCCCATTGGATGCAATGGGTAAGACCCCCCCCCCCCCCCCCCCCTCCTCCTTATTTCTCTGCAAAAAAAGGATTTTTCTGCAGTAGCCGTACGGCTAATTCCTACGGGAATCGTATTAATTTTTTTTAAATAAAACAAAATATAGAGTATAAAATATAAGAAAAAAAAGACATTTTAAAGCTATAACAATAGTTTTTAATTAATTTGCAGCATTAACACAATATTTAAAATAGTGAAACATATATTTTATTTAACTGTGATTAAAAGGAGACTGTGTATAGTAGAGAGGGATTCTAATTTTAAAATGGAGATTTCATAACAGAGTATTTTAAATCAGAAAATGGTATAAATACAAACTATAGTATAAACCCATCTTGAGAATTAAATTTAGTCTATTTTATACCTTGTTGGTTTGGATTTTGTGGGTTATTATTGAATACTTGTAGAAATTTGGATAATATCTTCCATTGTTGGTTTCTTTAGCATATATATACAAGTATATATGTGTGTATATACGTACTTGTGTGTGTATTTACACACTTGTATACTTGTCTATATACTCTCATGACTTTTTCTTCATCCATGCTCCAAGGCCTAACCTGCAAACACTAAATGGAGAAATTAGGGTTTTGGCCAAGTTTTATTTTAGGGCCAAACCCTAATTTTTAAATTAGGGTTAGGGTTGGCCTTTGGAGCCATTATTCTTTTTGAAATTTAAATTTTGGGTTTTCATTTAATTTTGGTTATTTTTATTAATTACTAGTTATTGGTAATTAATTTACAGTTGACTTTTTCCTGTCCCTTCTTTTGGAAAGTGATTTTAAAACATTATTTTAATTTTGTCTTGAAAATTCAAAAGATTCCTTGTTTATTATTTTATTGGGTTTTTAAATAATTGGTCATTAAATGACTATTTTGATTTTTTTTTCAAATTTAAAAATGTTGGAAGATTATTTAATGGACCTTTTTAATATTTTTATTATTATTTCTAGAGATTTGATATTTACATATTTATAAGTTAATATTTAATTATTATTAAACTTTATTAATATTTTATTTTGATTTGGGGAAATATTTTGATATTTAATATTTTAATGATTTTATTATTTCTTTAATTAATTGGATTATTAGGGGAGAATAATTTTAATGTCCTAGGTGGGACCTAGGTAAAATATATCTCCTTAGCAATAATGAATTATTTAATATTTATAATTTTAAATAGTTTTTCAATCCCTTTTATGATTAAATTAATTGATTAATGAACTTGGGAAACTATACATTTTAATTAAAGATTATATTAATTTAATTCAAATTATTCAAATATTATTATTTTAATCAGAAATAATTTGTTAACCCTAGGTATCGTATAGGGTTATTATCATGATTATATTTTATCTTTTATCTCTTATTTGATATTCTACATTTTGACCCTAGTTGGTAACCTAGTTTCCGTTAGGAACCATTAGGGTCACGATTTCTATTTCGTTTGAATCACACTTCATTTGAATTGAGCCCCTTTGGGTATGTTGACCCAATCATTGACTTTTCAATACCTTCTAGGTTAGAATTTCCTCCTTAGTTTATCTTCTTTTATTAATTTTTTTTTAAACCCAACTAGGGTTTCTTAGAGACCTAATTAGGCTTTCTTTTTTACTAATGCAGTTTGACGAACAAGGGGTGTTGGCAAGCCAATGCATACCATGATACCTCTTGCGAGTTGTTATGTGTTGATTGTTATGTTCATTTCATGTTGAGTGTTCCTTAGTGTGTGACCTAGTTGATTTTATGTGCTAAAAAAAATGTTGTTTGTGTTTTGCCCTAATTTTTGGGCATGACATTTTGGTATCAGAGTGCAGCTTCAACTCTAGGAACCTAAACCCATTGTGTTTTCAACTCATCATACCCTTGTGTAGGATGCCTCTAGTCACACATAGTGGTCATCACCATGGGCAAAGTGCTAGGGCTACCCGTGAGCCAGCAGAGGATGTAGAGCAGTTAGCAGAAGGAGTAGGTGGTGAGTAGGGACCTCCTCCCATGCCGCCACAAAATCCCAACAGGACATTCTAAATGCACTTCAAAATCTCACTGGTATTATCATGGATAGATTGTCACCAGGAGGTCAGCAGACTGAGACCTGAGAGTGGAGTATGAGCCCTCCTCCTAGACATGTTGAGGGACAAGTAGATTCTTAGGGTGAGTTAGTTCACATGCCATAGCCACCACTTGAGGTAGCTCATAGAGCACCCCGAGATGTAGGAGACTAGATTAGAGAGCTTCTTCACCTTCAACCACCACCTTTTACAAGATCTATGGATGGGATAGAGGTTGAGGCATGGCTTTTGACCCTTGAGCATTGCTTTGGGTTGCACCCTTATGAGAGCAACCTAAAGGCATATTTTGTAGTACAAATGCTAAGAGGGACTACTTCTACATGGTGGGGGTAGGAGGAGTATAAGAACCACCTGATTATATATACCCTCACATGGGAGACCTTCCTTGAGATATTCAAGGATAGATACATGTTAGAGCACTTCATGTAGCATTGTATCAACAAGTTTCATGACCTTCAATAGAGGGGTCTTATAATGGCATATTATGAGAGAAATTTTCTCGAGGTCCTTCCTTATGTGGATTATATGAAGGACAAGAAACTATAGGTCAACCACTTTATTAAGGGGTTGAACCATGATATTTATGATAGGGTGTGTATGGTACCTCCAAGAGATCTTTGTTACACCATAGAGAGGGACATGATAGCTGAGGAGATCCATAATAGATCTCATGATGCACAGGATAGGTCACAGAACCGTAATTCTGCACCACAGTCTTCTGGTTTTTAGAGATCCCATTGGAAGGGAAATCAGAGGCACTCATCAGGATCTTTCAGAGCACCTCAGCTACAACAACAATAGTAGTAGTCTTAGCAAAGTTAGAGACAAAGGCCTCCTTAGGGATAGCAAGGCTCTAAGCCCAAGCAATGACAGTCGCATGATCTTCAAAGGGATCAGAGATCTCAGACACAGTATGCACCTCCAGCTAGGACTTGTGTGTGTGAATTTTGTACCTAGCTATAGACACAACACTTCAGTAAAACATTAGAGGTTAGCCAAAATCAAAATCTTGCAAATAATTGAAACTAAGCTAACCAAGCAATTTAATGCCTTCTAGTAGGTGCGAGTATGATGTTCTCACATTGAAATCAAGATCAGTGACAATGCAACACCTAAACGAAGGATTTGAATGAAAAGAATTGAAAAACTATATGAATGCAGATTTAATCTATATTTTTGTATTTTCTATGCAATAAGAATGAGAAACTATATGAATCTAAGCTATAATGTATGAAATTGAGTTTGAATGCAGATTTAATCTAAGAAATGCTATGAATGCATATAAAACTCTATGATATGAAACCATGAATGCTCAAAACAATAAATGAAAATCTCATAATAGCCTTGATTCACAAAAGATTGATTCTTCAGTCACGAATTCGCCAGAGTGAGGATGCAATTTTGAGGTGTTGATTGTGAAGAGATGAGCCTTGATTTTATAGAAATCCAGGGCTTGAGGATGCATTGAGAAAAGCCATAAATCACTCTTGATAAACTCAGGTTGATTTTTGAGTTAACAAGAAATTAAGAATATTTAATTCATAAAATCATGCAAAAGCAGTTTTTATCTCAAAATAGAGCTTTACTTCTCTTTTTCAACTCGTATCAGATGTTGAGTTTCATTTTAAAATTGATTGTTAATTTCTAGTTGCCTACTTTTCTGGTTGTGCATAATTTAATATGAATTAATTTAATAAATAAAGTGATTTATTTTCCACTTAACTGATTTTGAATTAAAACAATTGATTTATGGGTTAGTCAATTATTTAATCAAACTTTTATTCAAAAACTATATTATTAAAAATTGACAATTGACTTTAATTAAATAAATAAGAATTTAATCAATTAGTCATGAGATTTTAGATTTATTGTCAAAATAAAATAATACAATTTAGGAATAATTTAATTAAATTTAATTAAATAATTAAGTGGCAGTATTAAATCTAATTAATTAAATATTCAGAATATTCAATTAATCAAACTTTAGGATAAATAATATTTATCACCAAATAATAATTAAATTAAAGATAATTAGGATAAATTAGGACTATTACTAGGAATATTCCCCGATGCAGAATTTAGGATAATCAATTAGGATTCGATAATGTGCAGATGCACCTTAGGTTAGGACTTTGATGTCAATTTCATTCAATTTGAAGATGTAGGAGGTTAATGAACCTATAGCCCATTTTTGGAGTATTACATTTTGCCCCTCTTTGAATCACTATGCAAAGTGTAGTGGTTAAAAGAATAGTCTGTGTTTGATATACGTATGAAACTGATTTGAAAGATTTGAAAGATTAATCGATTCTGAGATAGAAATCGATTAAAGGATTTTGAAGATGCAAGATTTAAGATTTAGGTCCTGAGTGACCAAAGATAATGTTAACTATAGCAACAATGAATCGGTGATTACGAAAAAGTGTCAAAATGCCTAATTTTGAACCTTATGATTGCGAAGAAGTGAGTGACCAATTCCAGACCTAAATGTCCTTGTATGAATCATATTGGTATCACATCTTGAACCCATCAGTTACAAAGAACCAAGGAAATGGCGCTAATGAACCGATAGTTACAAAAGCTGATACAGTTTACAAGATAAATTTAGGATACCAGATTGCAATAGATTTGCCCCAAGCAATGAGGACTTTAGATGAATCAGCAACTAGACATGGTTGTCTTGATTACTAAGGAAAGATTTGATTGATAGAATTGAGTTATAGACTTTGAATGATGTGCAATACCATGCCCCCTTTGGGATGAAAATCAAAATCTGACAAGAAAAGTCAACGTTGAATGGTTTAGAAGCATGTTAATTGATTTGAGAAGTGGTTGTACACATTCAAGAACACGTTCCGCATCGTTTAGAGGTCTTGGAGACCAAGTTTGACTAGGTTTGACCATGAGTTGACCATGGTTGACCAAATTGAAATTTTGATAGTTTGATGTAAGATAGTCAGTTAAGTTGAATACTGGATTTCTGTGATGATTGAAGGTTGATTATACAAGCAGTTTATAATATAAATGATCTCAGAATTTGATTTTGATCCTGAAAAAGGATTCTACTTGTTGTTTCATTGGAGGAACCTTCGTATGAGACTCAACTCTTATGATATGTTTAGCATTTTTGTTTTTGAAGAATCATTTGAGTGTCAAGCAATTTGTGAGATCATGCAAAGTGCAAAATGAAATGCAGAATGAAATGCAAACCTAGGACCTAGGACCTAGTCACTAATCATGTGTCGATTTGTTGTCATCATTGAACTTTTAGGTAACTAGATAAATCAATACAATGTCCACTAGTTATGAAACCATAGACATATGAATATCGATTTGTATGCGCAAGAATCAATACAACACCCACTAGTTAGGCAACCATGGACATATGAATATTGATTTTATTTTTGGAATGTCAGATTAGATATAAGCAACAAGGCACAAACGTCAAGATGACCTGAATATCATGTCCATTTTGATATAGCAATTTGTATAAGCATCAGAACATAGACATTGTGATGACCAGAATATGCCTTGTGTTACAAACACATCAAATAGTCAAGAGATCATTCTAAGTCTCGTGTGAATTACCCATAGTGACCCTTTATCGTTCACATCCTTAGGTAAGATCATTTTTCACAGTAGGAGAAAGAATTCACTCAAAAAGACAATAGTGAGATCAAACTTCCTTGAATTTTCCAAGTATCAATGGTCGAGGTACTCATGGCCATCCAATTTGAGATAGAGGCTCTTACAGACGAACACCATTTCAATTCAAAATTTCCAAAGTTGTTAGATTTTCACATACAAGAAAAAAAAAAGAAAAGATTATACCCTCAGTCATCACTCTCTAAATCTTGTAAAGGACATCATCGAAGAGCTCATGGGAACAAAATATGTAAAAATCTCAATGTGAATCAGTAAGCGTGCAAGGAGATAAAAGCATGAAGCATAGATTGTTTTCATTTTGTGTTGATGTTTGATTGTGTTGTTGTAGATGTAAAATCCCTTTCTGGAGAGGAGACTGACTGATTGACTCAAATGAAGCTTCAAAGAACTCTAACTGGACATGACTCATCTAAGGTATACTAGAGATCATAGGATATGACATTGATTGCCCCCAAGTGTTAGGCATTGATAGGATACAGATGCGTGAGCTAATTGGTGTACCAACCGACTTATTGAAAACATGAATGCAAGAACAAACCAAGAGATATGTACAAACTAAAGTAAGATTGAAAGCTGGGAAAGACCAAGATTGTGCTGATAGATGAACCATTTTTTAACAAGTGGCACCTATTTGCCAGGTTTTCACCATCTTGGTAGAGATTCTATTTTTGCTACCAAGGCACCTATTTCCAAGTTTTCACCAAGACACTTTTTTTCTCATTTTTTTGTATTTTTCATTTTTCCAATTTTTTTGATATTTTTGATTTTATTTTTATTTTTTTGTGAATCATCAAGGCACCTATTGCTATGTTTTCACCAAGATGCTCATTTTTTCAGGACTTTTTCATATTTTTATATTTTTTTAGGATATTTTACCATAGACTAAATGCCTTAGGCATAGAATTTCTTCAGATGGAGAATGTTGATTGGTTCTCAAAGCTATTCTCCTTCAGTCATTGAGAGTTGATAAGCATCAGAGCCAAAAGTAGCAATGATTACAAAGGGACCCAGCCAATTGGGTTCAAACTTCCCCTTGCGTTCTCTATGTGATTGATTTTTAGGATTCTCTCTCAAGACTAGACCACCAACCTAAAATTCATTATGTCTAACTTTCTTGTTGTAGCCTCTAGACATTCTTTTCTAATATACTTTGAGATGATCATATAATTCTTGTCTATGCTCATCTAGTAGTTCAAGTTCTTGCAACCTAGACACTCTGTAGTCATCATCAATCACTAGACCATGCATTTTGATTCTTAGTGATGGGATTTCAACCTCAATAGGCAGTACCACTTTAGACCCATAAACTAAAGTGAATGGTGTAGCCCCAGTGGGTGTTCTGATACTTGTTCTATAGGCCCAGAGAGCTGGATTGATCATGAGATGCCAGTCTCTTCCTATTTTATTAACTGTACGGTGCAATATTTTCAATAGATTCTTGTTAGAAGCCTCTCCTTGTCTATTCCCTTGAGGATAGTAGATGGATGACCAATGTTGTGTAATCTTGAATTTGGCACATAAATCATCCAAGTCTTTGTTCTTGAATTGACCACCATTATCTGTGACTATAGAATGTGGAATACCATATCGACATATGATGTAGTTCAAGATGAACATAGATATTTGTTTTCCAGTTGCTTATGTTAAAGGGACTGCTTCTACTCACTTTGTGAAATAATCCATAGCTGTAATAATGTGGGTATGCCCATTAGAAGAATGAGGATGTATGGATCTTATAAGATCAAATGCCCATTGATGAAAAGGTCATTGTGTAGTGAAGGGAATTAGATCTCTCCCTGGAGCATGAATTAAGTTTCCATGTACTTGGCACTTTTGACAATTCTTAGCAAACTTGATAGACTCTTTCTCCATTTCTGGCCAATAGTACCCAACCCTAATAAGCTTTCGTGCTAGTGTTAAACTATTCAAGTGTGACCCACAAATACCATCATGGACCTCCTCTAATGCACATTGAGACTCTTCCCATTCTAAACATCTAAGTAGCGTACCATCTAGACCTTGTTTGTATAGATCATGACCAATAATGACATATCAGGAGGCATTACAGATAAGGTATCTCTTTTCATGACAGTTAAAGGTATCATGAATGATTTGGTCTTTGAGATAGGAGAATAGGTTTTTATATCAAGATGAATCATGACCCACAACAGTGCAAATCATATGGGTATCAAGGGAGTCATATGCAAGATAAGATAGTGCTTCCACTAGGAACTCATAGCATAGCTCATGTTCAAGCTGTTGTAATAAAGTAGATAATGTTGCCATTGCATCGGCAGCCTTATTCTTTGTTCTAGGTATTTGCTCAAATGTGATAGATATGAAATATTTCTTTAGATCATCTACCATTCTCTTGTATGGAATGAGTTTTTCATCCTTCATTTTGTATACATCATTGACTTGATGGATTACAAGTTGTGAGTCTCCCTGAATGTGTAGTTCTGTTACTCTCCACTCAATTGCTATTTTCATACCATTCAAAAGGGCTTCATATTCAACAATATTGTTTGTACAAGGAAATTTAATTTTGAACGCCTTAGGAATGGAGTATCCTTGAGGAGTGATAAACAAGATACCTACTCTAGATCCATTCTGTGTATAGGAGCCATCAAAGAACAATTGCCATTCTCTAAAAGAGAGATTCATGATAGAGGAATCTAGAAATTCCATTTGCATTGGTGTGTCATCAAACAAAGGTGCATCTGCTAATTGATCAGCAATAACTTGGCCTTTAATAGCTTTTCTCTCAACATATTCAATGTCAAATTCACTTAAGAGCATGACCCATTTGGCTAATCTACCCGTGAGGGAAGCTTTGCTTATTAGGTGCTTTAGTGGATCAATCTTAGCTACTAAATGCATGGTATGAGCCAACATATAATGTCTTAGTTTTTGTGATGCAAAGATCACAGCCAGACAAGCCTTTTCAATCATAGAATAATTCTTTTCATATGCCACCAATGTTCTACTGATATAGTATATAGCCCTTTCCTTCTTGTTCTCAGCATGTTGTGCAAGCAATGCCCCCAGTGATGTATATGTAGCAGAGACATATAAGATCAAAGGCTTCCCTTGAATAGGAGGCATCAAGATAGGAGGATTTGATAGATATTTCTTCATATGATTAAAATTCTTTTCACATTCCTCATTCCATGCAAAGATCACACCTTTATGTAATATCTTTGTAAAAGGTTGTGATATGTCCACTAGCTGAGATATGAAGCATCTGATAGATTGAACTCTCCCTTGTAATATTCTCATTTGACTAATATTCTTCGGGGTTGCATCTCCATTATAGCCTTTACTTTAGTTGGATCAACTTCAATGCCCTTCTTTGAAACTATGTATCCTAAGAGCTTTCCAGAAGTGACACCAAAAGCACACTTCTTAGGATTTAGTCTGAGACTAAATTTTTCCATTCTATCTAGTATCTTTCTCTAGTCATTTAGATGTTCAGCCCTAATCATAGATTTTGCTAAAGTATCATCAACATAATCCTCCATATTTTGATGCATCCTATCATGAAAAATAGATGCCATAGCTCTCTGATATGTAGCACCAACATTTTTAAGCCCAAATGGCATGACATTCCAGCAGAAGATACCCCATGCACATGTGAAAGTAGTTTTCTCTTGATCCTCTGGAGAAATTTTTATTTGATTATATCTGGAGAAACTGTCCATTAAAGAATACATCTCAAAACCCACAGTCATGTCCACTATCATATCAATGTTAGGTAGTGGAAAATCATCCTTAGGGCATGCTTTGTTCACATCTCTAAAGTCTGTGCACACTCTGATTGATTTATCTAGTTTAGAAATAGGTACAATATTTGAGATCCATTCAACATAGTCAATAACACAGATGAATCCATCCTTTAGTAGTTTCTCTAATTTAGCTTTGACCATGAGTGCAACATGTGGATGCATCTTTCTTAATTTTTGTTTAACGGGTTTTACTCCAGGAGAAATAGATAAATGGTGCATTATAAGATTAGGATCCAACCCTGGCATATCTAAATATTTTCATGCAAAGTTGATCTTCTTTTTTGTTAGGAATGTAGTAAATTTTTGCTTTTCTTCTTCTGATAAGGATTGTGCTACATGGATCAATTGTGGCTCCTCTGTTGTTCCCAAGTTGATAGATTGAGTGGGCTCAATTAGAACAGGAGATTTGTCCTATAAATGACTTAGAAGGACATCAAATATCTCATCCTTAGGCACCTTAGAGAGGTTTTCACCTTCAGATACATCTTTTATTTTTACTTTTGTAGGTTCTGAGACTGCCACAAAGTGGTTTTCACCCTCAACACTCCTTTTCTTTTTATTTTTATCCTTATTCTTTTGACTAAGATAATTGATGTCCGACTCCATCATGCTGGTGCTTGGTTCACTGATGGAAGTCTTCATAGGCTCAATTGCATTTAGGTAGCAAGAAAGGGCATAGTCATTTGGGAAAGTAAAGATACCATAGCTTGGGTTTGTGGAAGTTTGGTCAAGAAGGTCAAGGTATTGGATAGTCAAAGCGGGGAAAGATTGGGAAATAGTGTTTACGGATATGGATCTATCATCATTGGTCCTAACCTAATGCTCAAGTTTGAAGGTGATATTACAACTCAAAATGTTCAATTCATGAATAGGCTCAATGTCATTGTGGGGGTCCAATCCAGCCATAGGTGGATTAGACTCGTTAAGTTCATTATTTTTCTCTAGACTTACGTTGGGTTTAGGTGCATATTGGTGAATAACATCAATATGTTTTTCTATGATAAGCTCCTCTTCCTTTGGAATGACTCCCCATTCATAGTCATTTGATTCCTCATCTATGCCTCTAGGAAAATTGAGAACATGAGTAAAGTCAAGGTGAATACCCCAAGAAGGGTTACCCTTAGATTCTGATTTGAATTCATACTCATGAGAATCTATCTAGAATAACTACCACCTTCCTCTTTATCTATTTTATTATCTTCAAGATTAGCTGGTTCTTGTGGTGCAACTATCTCTTGCTCTATAGTAGGTTCTTGTGTTTCTACTACATTAATTCTTTTTATTGGATCATCTTTATCTTCAAGGAGGTCTTTTATTTCTTTAGGCAAATGTTCATAGGGAATGAGATCTTTAGTGATGTCTAAATCATCACTATCAGATTGTTCTATTGTTTCTCCCTTTAGTTGATTTGTTGTGGGTGCCAAAAATGTGTGTGTGAATTTTGTACCTAGCTATAGACACAACACTTTAGTAAAACATTAGAGGTTAGCCAAAATTGAAATCTTGCAAATAATTGAAAATAAGCTAACCAGGCAATTTACTACCTTTTAGTAGGTGCGAGTATGATGTTCTCACATTGAAATCAAGATCAGTGACAATGCAACACCTAAATGAAGGATTTGAATGAAAAAAATTGAAAAACAATATGAATGCAGATTTAATCTATATTTTTGTATTTTCTATGCAATAAGAATGAGAAACTATATGAATCTAAGCTATAATGTATGAAATTGAGTTTGAATGCAGATTTAATCTAAGAAATGCTATGAATGCATATAAAAATTTATGATATGAAACCATGAATGCTCAAAACAATAAATGAAAATCTCACAATAGCCTTGATTTGCAAAAGATTGATTCTTCAGTCACGAATTCGCCAGAGTGAGGATGCAATTTTGAGGTGTTGATTGTGAAGAGCTGAGCCTTGATTTTATAGAAATCCAGGGCTTGAGGATGCATTGAGAAAAGCCATAAATCACTCTTGATAAACTCAGGTTGATTTTTGAGTTAACAAGAAATTAAAAATATTTAATTCATAAAATCATGCAAAAGAAGTTTTTATCTCAAAATAGAGCTTTAGTTCTCTTTTTCAACTCATTGTCAGATGTTGAGTTTCATTTTAAAATTGATTGTTAATTTCTAGTTGCCTACTTTTCTAGTTGTGCATAATTTAATATGAATTAATTTAATAAATAAAGTGATTTATTTTCCACTTAACTGATTTTGAATTAAAACAATTGATTTATCGGTTAATCAATTATTAAATCAAACTTTTATTCAAAATGTATATTATTAAAAATTGACAATTGATTTTAATTAATTAAATAAGAATTTAATCAATTAGTCATGAGATTTTAGATTTATTGTCAAAATAAAACAATACAATTTAGGAATAATTAAATTAAATTAAATTAAATAATTAAGTGGCAGTATTAAATCTAATTAATTAAATATTTAGAATATTCAATTAATCAAACTTTAGGATAAATAGTATTTATCACCAAATAATAATTAAATTAAAGATAATTAGGATAAATTAGGAATATTACTAGGAATATTCCCCGATGCAAAATTTAGGATAATCAATTAGGATTCAATAATGTTGAGATGTGCCTTAGGTTAGGACTTTGATGTCAATTTCAGTCAATTTGAAGATGTAGGAGGTTAATGAACCTATAGCCCATTTTTGGGGCATTACAGGACTTAGCAGTCTTCTAGAGGTGGTTTCAGTGGATCTAGTATGATAGGTGGACAATATTAGTCTAGACCTTGGGGGATTTAGGTTCAAGCTTGAGGTCAATGTTACACTTGTGGTTCTATGGGGTACATTGCTAGAGATTGTCTATCAGGTCATCTAGCTGGTAGTTAGAGGGTAACAACATCAGAGCCTACAGTGGGAGACATGGGGAGATCTCACCGAGTATTTGCACTGATTGAAAACCACCAGGCTGAGCATCAGGCCACGGTTATTGAGGTTGTAGGTAGGATTAGAGGTAGTAGCATTTCCATTCTTTTTGATTCAGAAGCTACTAATTCTTTCATTACTCCTTTTATAGTGGAGCGTTGCGGGCTAGTGGTAGCTAGGAAGGATGTGAGTTGGGAGGTTGAGTTAGCCAAGGGTGATAGGGTGTCATTTAGTTCCTTGGTGAGAGGATGTCAGATGTAGATTGAGGACATGACCACCACAGTAGACCTTCGTATCACACCTCTTGGATCCTATGATGTTGTTCTTGGAATAGATTGGCTTTATGCCCAGAGTGCCAAGATGGATTTTAGGCAGAAGAGATTTGAGTGTGTGGATGATTTGGGTGTGTCCTCAGTGATTTCAAAATTTTAGAGGCCCATATCTCTTCATGTGATTTCCACTATGCAGCTTAAGTGATGCATGCAAAAGGGTTGTCAGTTGTTTGCCATCACCATCAGTGATAGAGAGGAGGTAGAGAAGGAGCTTTCCCTCGATGACCATCCCACTTTGCAGGAGTTTTCTGATGTTTTTCCTTCAGAGTTATCTGGTATGCCACCACCTAGAGTAGTGGATTTTCATATTGACCTTGTGCCAAGAGCAAAGCCTATATCTCGAGCACCTTACAAGATGACTACCCACGATCTTAATGAGCTCAAGATTCACTTGGAGGAGCTCTTAGAGAAATGGAGCATTCATCCTAGTGTATCACCATGGGGTACACCTATCATATTGGTTAAGAAGACAGAAGGATCTCTTAGGATGTGCATGGATTACCAATAGTTGAATAAGGTGACCATTAAGAATCGGTATCCACTTCCTAGGATTAATGATTTGTTCGATCAGCTTCAAGGTGCTTGTGTATTCTATAAGATTGACTTGAAGTTAGGGTACCATCAGTTGAGGATTGTAGAGAGTAATATCCACAAGACTGCATTTCATACACATTATGGCCACTATGAGTTCACCGTGGTTCTTTTTGGACTCACAAATGCTCCAGTTGTATTCATGACTCTCATGAATGGAGTATTCCACTCATTCTTATACATATTTGTGGTGGTGTTCTTGGATGATATATTGAGCTACTCTCAAGATGAGCAGGAGCATGAGGAGCACTTGAGATAGGTTTTGTAGTGCTTGAGGGATAACCAGTTGTTCAACAACTTGTTGAAGTGTGCCTTCTTTAGATCAAAGTTTCACTATCGACTTGTCCATGTGATATCAGGAGAGGGGATTGTAGTTGACCCATCTAAGATTAGAGTGATCATGGATTGGCCAGCACCTACCTGTGTTACCGAGGTCAGGAGCTTCATGGGCCTTACAGGCTATTATAGATGATTTTTTGAAGGATTTTCTAGAGTGGCACATCCTATCACTTCCCTTCAAAGAAAGGGGAAGAAGTTTGAGTGGATAGAGAGGTGCAAGAGATATTTTCAAGAGCTCAAGAGAGCACTCACTAGTGCACTGATCCTCATAGTGTTGGATCCTTCAGTAGAGTTTTTGGTTTTTATAGATGCATCATTAGATGGGATTGGAGCAGTCCTTATACAAGGTGGTCGAGCTATTTCTTATGAGTCTAGGAAACTCAAGACTCATAAGCTTAACTACCCTACCCATGACCTTGAGCTTGTAGTAGTGGTGCATGCTTTGGTGAGATGGTGGCATTTCCTATTGGGTCATCGATTTGAGCTTCACTCAGATCATCAAAGATTGCAGTACATATTCACTCAGCCAAATCTTAATGCTCGGCATAGGAGGTGGATGGAGTTCCTATGCAAGTATGACTTTGATGTTCATTACATCAAGGGTAAGGAGAACGTGGTTACAAATGTCTATAATAAGGGGCATCATTCATCTTTGGGTATGCCACCTTATTAGGCCTTATATGGTAGACCTTGCAGGACACCTTTGAGTTGGGATAGGATTGAGGATAGAGTAGTTGTGGGGCCGCAGTTGGTCAGAGAGATGGAGCAGCAGGTAGACTTGATCAAGTAGCATCTTAGAGAGGCTCGGGATAGGCAGAAGAAGTATGCGGATGCGAAGAGGACTAATCATGTCTACATGATTGGCAATAGATTATTCTTGAGAGTGAGACCGCATAAGAACCCAATCCATTTTGGAAAGGGTTCTAAGCTCGCACCTTGCTTTGTTGGACCTTTTGAGAACTTAGAGACGATAGGCCCAGTTCCATATCGACTAGCTCTGCTACCTAGCCTATCATGTATCCACGATGTGTTTCATGTTTCTTTATTAAGGAAATATATCTATGGTGAGTCTCATATTATTGATTGGGATGCTTTACAGGTGGATTCAGATGGGAATCTAGCACTAGATCCCACACATATTTTGGCTCGCAAGATGTTGGCCCTTTGAGGTCGAGAGCTGGACCAGGTTAGGCTCCTGTGAGATTGCTATGATGAGGTTACAGCATCATGGGAGGATGCAACATAGATGAGAGCACAGTATCCCCATATTTTTGATAAACTCCAGGAGGAATTTCATGCTTAGGCGAGAGAAGTGAGGCCTCACATCGTACCATCATTTCATAGCAGTATATTTTCACCTTATGACTATCTATATGATACATTATTTTATCATGTTAGACTATTTGGACAAAGACTTAATATTTTTCATACTATGTGATGACCTATGATTATGTGGATGATGATTTAGGAATTATTTTCATGCTTTGATTACTAGGTCTTGATTTATGGTATTTGATGAATCATTTAATTTAGAATATCATGCTTTAATTTTATGTTTATGAAAGAAAAGTCTATGTGAGATGATCGTGGTTAATGAGTTAGGTTAATTGATATAACATTGTGTTCTTGGATTAGCTTGCTTTGAATTTAGGAAATGTATTATTAAAAATTATGTGATAATCGTGTGATTAAGTGTGAATGCAAATGGGAATTTCAGGATGTATTTGAGTGTGATTATTATGATATATTTAATATGTATATCATCTTTCATGAGCTACTGATATTTTATCTAGTGTGTAGGATATGACCATGGATTAAATAAGGGGAAACTAAAGATGGATGCATTTGAAAAATCTTGTAAAGACAAGGTTGTCCTCAAAGGGAGAAATAACCTCGTTGTTATGAATAATGTTGTAAAGTAATGTATGATTGTATTATTTAATTGTGTTTATTTTTTTTATTTTAAATTAATGTCCACTTGGCATGTCATGTTTGTAGTGATGTGTTGTAACTTTATGTGGTGTCAATTGACACATGTGTTGTGAGTTGGCATGGGCAAGTGCATTGTTTATTATTTGTCTTCCACCTTTGAGTCACCTTGTAGAATCTCAAGGTTAGGTATCTTGGTTGTTGAGCCTTGGGAGGGAATCTTATTTCAAATTTTCGTGAGTCAAATCTTAGTGGACTTTTGAGGGGCTAAAAGTAACCCTAAGGGTTAGTTAGGGTTAAAATAAGAAAACCCCATAGGTGTACTTTGGGTTGGGGGTCAAATTTTGACTAATAGGATGTTTTTAGACCATTTTTGCCTTTTCTAAAAATGCATTTTTGGAAGGTGATGAATTTGGGAAATGTGTCATGCCTTCCTCTCTTTTCAATTTTGAATTTTCCTATTGTTGGAGAGAGAACCCTTGGATAGTGTGCCCAATCATCTTTGAGGCTAGGTAGGGTTTTTCTTTTTAGTGGGATGGAGAGGAATTTGGTAGGTTGATTGCCCATTCTCCAATTTTGGAGACTTCTAATGGACTTAGCATGTTTTTGTGGACTAGCAAGGAAGGATAGTAGGAAAGGGAGCTATTCTCAAACTGTCATTTCCATAGCTCAAGGACTAAGGTTGGTTTCCTTGTCATGGAAGACTCTTTCTTTTACTTCTTAGAAAAATGCAGATTTCTTTGTTGTGTTATTGTAATAGTTTGTGAAACTTTATGCTTGCTTTCATGGCTTCTTGTTATGTGTCTATTTGTTAGTTTGGTTTTATTTATTTTATTTTATTGGGGTGTGCAAGGCCAAAATCACCCTTGGGAGGGAAGAGAGCCATGATGGGTGAAGGGCTTAAGTTGGGAATGCCCATTTAGTGTAGAGTTCTTCCTCAAGGGGGAAGGGGATGAGGCATGGATGTATGGGCTCAATGTTGCCATTTTGTTGTATACTTATTTGGGGGTCATAAGGGTTGTAATTTGTGTATGGAAATGGAAGGGTTGGTACTTTTGGTTATGGCCTTGTGAAGGCAATGGTTATGGATTTTGGGCCTTGTTGAAGGCATAATTTCACTTTTGAATGGCTTCTCCTACTTGGGTACTTTCCACCTTCACCCCTCTTATGGATCCAAGGTGACCCATTGTGATGAAGGGTGCTCCCCTTAATACCACAAATGCATAACAGAAATAGAGAAACAACAATAATATGCAAGAACAGAAAATTGGCTTCTTATTATCTCCACAAATGTGGAATTACAAACTTTCAGAATTACAATATAGAAAGCCCCATGGGCATTCCCTTACAATATTCAGTAGGACAAAGCCTCGAATTATTGCCCAGATCTACTACCCATAACTATTTTGAACTGCCTAAGACAATAAGACAGCCTTCCTTATATAGGCAATTTTCCACCGCCTGGGAAGGTTCCAGAATTTTAGCCAATAAGGCCGACCAAACTTAGAATTATTTTATTTTACATTTTATTACATCATAGTCGGCTCAAGATAACCTTTGAAACCCGAATAGAAATTTTGAAAAAAATTATTTTCCGCCATTTCGGGTGGCCCAACTTCCGAAGACCATAAGTCATCACCAGTTGACCTGATCGGCTATTATAACCCCATTTCGGAAATGCCACAAAGTGCTCTACAGGCTTGACCCATGAAAGCGCCCGTCACCCAAATTTTTGACCTCATCCAGGGCCTCTAAAGCCTTCAAAACTGAGTTCAAAGTTTCTGTACCCTGCTGCCAATACCGAAAATCTTCAATATCTTCCAATATACACTTGATCTGGCAATGAAACTTTACTGGCAGACTTATATGACCAAAATGAACCTCCAAGAAAGAAATCAGATCATTTTGAGCACATACAAAAATTACCAAAAATAGTAACTTTCCATAAATAGCAGCTCTGCACAAAATAGCCATTATTGAATGCAAAAATAGAAATATTTTTGGGTGATGCAAGATTGCTCTTACACCCAGGATGCTCCTGCATCAAACACCCGGGGTAATTTGAGAAGTGACCCTGTCACGACTCAGGTGTGCAGAGGAAAACCAAGATGGCTAACCTCCTCCTTTGTCAGCCATGATGAATCTTCAACAGGTCATCCTTTCCACTTGACCATATATTCTTCATATGTCCTGTTCCTTGTGCTTCTGCCAACATGACTGTCCAGTATATCTTCGATCTCCTTAGTGTCTAAACTAGTTGCTGGAATACTCCACTGTGCTGCTGTGATCTCATCTTCAACACCTCCTTCATGGTACTCTGTCAGATCTGAAATGTTAAACACTGGTGAAATATTTAGCTCAGTAGGCAATTCTACCTCATATGCATTTCCTGAATCATGTTTCTTCAGTATCCTACATGGTCCAAACTTCTTCATTTTCAGCTTGTTATATGTACCAACTGGAAACCGTTCCTTCCGCAAATGAACCATGACTTCATCACCAACCTAAAATTCCTTATACCTCCTTTTCTCATCTGCCTTAGCCTTATACTGTGCATTCATCTTGGTAATATGCTTCCTCACCTCCCCATGGATGTTCTTCAAGTGTTCTGCAAAATCCTCAGCTTCAGCACTACTTATTTCTCCTTTATCTATCTTCCTTAATTCAGATGCATTTCTTGGACTACTTCCATATACAATCTGGAATGGTGATTTACCAGTGCTCCTGTTGACAGAATTATTGTATGCAAATTCTGCCTGTGGTAAAATCAAATCCCATCCTGTTGGCTTATCTCCAACCAAACATCTCAGCAAATTTCCCAAACTCCTATTCACCACCTCTGTCTGTCCATCAGTCTGTGGATGATGTGATGAACTGAACTTCAAATCTGTCTTCAACTTCTTCCACAATGTACGCCAGAAATATCCAACAAAATTAGTGTCCCGATCTGAAACTATGGTCTTTGGCAAACCATGAAGTCTCACTACTTCTCTGAAAAACAATTCTGCTACATGAATAGCATCATTAGTCTTCTTGCAGGGAATGAAATGTGTCATCTTTGAAAATCTGTCAACCACCACAAAAATTGAATCATGCCCCCGCTGAGTCCTCGGTAAACCAAGAAAAAAGTCCATGCTGATATCCTCCCAAGGCTTCTCTGGTATAGGTAATGGCTGATACAACCCTGTATTCTACTTCACTCCTTTCGCCATCTGACATACTCTGCAACTCTGTACAAACTTCTTCACATTTTGCTGCAATTGTGGCCAATAATAATTTTCACTAACCAAAGAAATGGTTTTGTCACGACCAAAATGTCCAGCCAATCCTCCGCTATGCTTCTCCTTGATGAGATTCTCCCTCATAGAACTTCATGGAATGCACAACTGACTCCCTCTGAATAGCATATCATCTTGGATGATAAAATCCAGCCATTTCATCCTGTCTAGAGTAACAGGTTCTGTACAAGCTTTCCAAGCTTCACCAAAATCAGGATCCTCTGGATACAAATTCTTGAGTTCCTTGAACCCAACCACTTCAATCTGCATTTCTGTCAGCAATAGTTGCCTTCTACTAAGAGCATCTGCAACCCTATTAGACTTTCCACTCCTGTGTTTCAAAACAAATGTATAACTCTGCAAAAACTCAACCCATTTCAAATGCCTCTGATTCAACTTTCCTTGACTATTCAAATATTGCAAAGCTTGATGATCATTATACAAAACAAACTCCTTAAGAAGTAGATAATGTCTCCACTTCTTTAATGCCTGAACTATAGCATAAAATTCCTGATCATAAATAGAATATTTCCTCTTGGCATCATTTAACTTCTCACTGAAATAAGCAACAGGTTTACCTTCTTGGCTCATAACAGCTCCTATTGCAGTACCACTAGCATCACAATCTACTTGAAACACCTTATTAAAATCTGGAAGTGCTAAAACTGGTTGTTCTGTAACTTTTTGTTTCAACAATTGAAAACTCTTTTCTGCCCCATTAGTCCACTTAAACTCTTTTCTATCCCCTCTCATTGTTTCAGTCAAGGGTCCACAAATACTGCTAAAATTTTTGATAAACTTTCTGTAAAAACTAGCTAGACCATGAAAAGATCTTACCTCAGTAGCACTCCTTGGAGTAGGCCATTCAAGGATAGCCTGTACCTTCTCTAGGTCCATTTTTAGACCTTCTCTTGAAACTACAAATCCCAAATACACTAACTCTTTCTTCACAAAACTGCACTTCTTCAAATTAATCAACAATTTCTCTTCTCTCAGCTTCTCAAATACCATACGAATATGCATCATATGCTCATCCAATGTCTTACTAAAGATCAAAATATCATCTAGGTAAACAATGACAAACTTACCCAAAAATTCTTTCAGAACCTCGTTCATGAGCCGCATGAAAGTGCTCGGTGCATTGGTTAGCCCAAAAGGCATGACTAACCACTCATATAGTCCTTCCTTTGTCTTAAAGGCAGTCTTCCATTCATCTCCTTCTCTGATCTGAATCTGATGATATCCACTCTTCAGATCTATTTTTGAGAAATACACAGCTCCACTCAAACAGTCCATAATATCATCCATTCGTGGCAATAGAAACCTGTACTTGATTATGATCATGTTTATTGCCCTAGAATCTGTACACATCCTCCATTCTCCATTCTTCTTTGGTGCTAATACTGCTGGTACAGCACAGGGACTCAGACTCTCTCGAATCAACCCCTTCTGTAACAGTTCATGTACTTGTCTGTTCAACTCCTCACTTTCTGCAGGTGTCATTCTGTGTGCTGCCTTATTCGGCAAACTCGCTCCTAGGATCAAGTCCATCTGATGACTGATCTTCCTGACTGGTGGTAATCCATCAGGCACGTTATCAGATACAATATCCTGAAACTCATTCAACAAATCTGCAACTTCTACAGGAACATCTTCTACTTCCTCTTTACCAACTTTTGAAATTAAAGAAAAACATACATGCTCATGCCTCATACCATCTAAGAAATTTCTTCCATCAACAAAAGTTATCCTTGCATTACCACATACCTTTTCTTCGGTCTCCTTCAATGGTTTTAGCTTATGTCGCACTCCATCCTTTGTCAGGGAATAAGTATTCGCACGACCATCATGTACAGCACATCTGTTAAACTGCCATGGTCTACCCAACAACATATGACATGCATCCATAGATATGATATCACACAATACCTCATCTTGGTATCCGCCAATCTTGAACTTTACTAGGCATTGTTCATTGACCGTGACCTTGTGGTCATCCTGTACCTAGGCAATCCGATATGGATGTGGGTGTTTCTGTCTCTTGAGCTTCAACTTTGTCACCATCTCTTCTGACACCAAATTGTCAGTGCTTCCACTATCAATGATCACATCACAACATTTACCTTCACACTTGCACCTGGTGCGAAACAGGCTCCTCCTTTGCTCAGGTTCATTCTCACCACTCAACAAGACTCTTCTGTTAATCAACGTTTCTCCTCTTTCAGCATCTTTAGAATTTGATGATCTGGCATCTTCATCTACATGCGCAACTCTGGCCTGGCCTTCATTTCTCCTGTCTGTTCTGCCTTGGCACTGAGGACATTCAAATGCCCTATGCCCTTCTTCTCCACAGTGAAAACATGTTCCACGGAAGCCTCCTCTTCCAGATCCTTGTCCTCTTCCTCTTCCTCTTTGATCTCTATTATTCTGATCCTGGAAGCGATTGGAATTATTTCCGCACTGATTCTGATTCCTACTAGCCTCATCCTTCTTTTTCGGATCTTCATTTCGGCCACCATATGACCGTCCACCAGATCGTCCACCGCGACCTCTTCCATTTTGTCTGCTCTCGAACTTCTTGTTCAGATTTTCCTCTACTTTTAGGGCAAATTGGTATTCCTCCTCTATACTGTTCATTCGAACCAGATTCAGCTCCTCCTGAATGCTTGGCCTTAACCCATTAAGGTATCGGGCAACTTTCTCCTTATCGGCTTCTGCATGGCCTGTTCTGATGAGGAGTCGATAGAACTCCTCTGTATACTCCTGAACAGATCTTCCTGCTTGCTTCAAACTTTGCATTTTCTTTAGTAGATCAAGCTCATAATCAACA